>ML103465.1:7102-96053 GCA_003697995.1 Taxidea taxus jeffersonii
TTTTCAGTGTTCCAAAATTCATTGTTTATGCACCACACCCAGTACATTATTTTTTCTTAAATGGAAAAATACAACCCAGCCCACCAGTGGGCTGACAGTTCTAACCTGGTTCTTGGTGACCATCGCCACCATGATGGGATCCGTAGCGAGTTGCACTCTGGGCCCTGTCAGTGAGGGATGCTTCCTTGGGCTGTGTGAGGCTAAAGATGAGAAGACCTCGGGGAAGGATTTAATACATAATGTGAGCTTGGCCCCCTTAGACACCTGAGGGAATAAAACAGATGTTGACTCACTTAACTTGCCAGCGAAGCAAACCAAACATCACCACGGTGGGAATTGGATTAGCGTTCCTGTTTTATTTTTATTGCTTGGGTTAATTTGGTGTGAACTTATTTTGTTCTTGTGGACTTGACTTACCAGATGCTGGACACATCACAGCGGCAGGACCCTGGAAATACGGTCTTCTGGACTTCCCCCAGCTTCATGAACTGTATAAAATATGTGTAAACTTCCTTAATTTCTGATACCTGGCTCTGTTTTAAGTACTCAATTTCCATATCCTCTTGACTTCTTTGCAGATATATCAGTAAATTTCATGCCTTATTGCTTAGTTAGTTGTCATTTTAGTAAATAGAAGGCTTTCTGGTGTCGGTGGCCTTGATGTTTAGCACCGCAGAAGGCCCTATACATTATTTTGTGCTTATTGTCAAATACATTTGTAAATCTATGTCTTCCTTGGGTCCATAATTCTCTTTGAAACCTCATCATTCTTCCACTGACATAGTGGAGTCCCATCGCCATGCTGGAAGTAACACTCGTCTTAAGAATCAACCTGGTTATGATGGGGCCAGTATAGTTGCTGTGTTTCTAGAAGACACTTTCTGACCCGTGGATGTTTGGATGCTTGCGCTAGTGAGCTGTGTTGTAATGGAGGACTCCCAGTCTTCAAAGACCACCTTTACTGACAGACCCACCTCAACTCCATCACAAACACATCTGACAGCTGGAGAGATTGAAACCTGTCAATACAAATTGACTTCCTCGGTTGGTGATACATTTGGCATTTTCCATTCTTTTTTTTTTTTTTTTTTAAAGATTTTATTTATTTATTTGACAGACAGAAATCACAAGTAGGCAGAGAGGCAGGCAGAGAGAGAGAGGGAAGCAGGCTCCCTGCTGAGCAGAGAGCCTGATGTGGGGCTCGATCCCAGGACCCTGAGATCATGACCTGAGCCGAAGGCAGAGGCTTTAACCCACTGAGCCACCCAGGCGCCCCGGCATTTTCCATTCTTGCTGAAAGGAAAAGAGGACTCTTTCCTTCTATGGCTGAGAAAAACCTAGCAAAATATTTCATTAATATCCAGAACTGAGTCATGTCTCCAAGTCATTTATAGAAGACCTTGACTTTGGCATGAAGGACAAGATGCAGTGACCAGCTAGCCAGAGAGAAAATCACATGTTGCCTGAGTTGGTCTTTACACTTTCTAACTTCAGTTTTCTGGGTCTTCAGACTCTCAGCGCTGGTATTGCCTACCCCTGGGTGCCCAGAGCCCTTCAAGAGATGATTCTCTCCCTGTGGAGTATCTGTGCTTAAATTTCTCATGACCCTGCAGCTGTCTCCCGTCCCTAAGAACCCCACTGTGAGCTTCTTGTCCTGCGGAAAACCAGTTTTTAAGACAAGGGGTGTGGGTCAATAGTGACTTTCTCTCAGAGCTATTTTAATTTTACTAGGAGATTCCTGGTAAAAGTACCAGCGCCTTCATCTAACTAAATAAATCTCTGGTGTTGGGAATTTGAGGTATGTGGCATGACAAGTTGGGTAGATGTTTTTGCCTGGGAGAGGGGTACTGCTCTTCCCCAAATGTAGGAACTGAACAGTTTTTTATAAACCATCCCAGTTAAGTCATTTCGTGTCCATTTCCTCATCTATAAATAAACATCAATGATGATTTTGTAGTGTTTCCTGCTCTACCGTTTTCTGATTCTACGAAATGAGTGATTTCCGGGCACCAGTGAGATAGAGGTCACCTACTTAACTTTCCTGGACACGTTTTCCTCACCAATTCTGAACACTTGCATTGAATATTTGTACACCCCTGTTCACAGCAGCATTATTCGGAACAGCCAAGAGGTGGAAGCACCCACCATGAGCAGAGAAATGGGTACACAAAATGTGGTCCATACATATACGGACTGCTATTCAGCCTTAAAAGGGAGGGAGCTTCTAATGCAGACTGCAACACGGACGACCGTTGAGGACATTATGCTTGGTGAAATAAGCCAGTCACAAAGGACAAATACTGCATGATTCTACTTATAAGAGGTCCCTAGAGTAGCCAAATTCAGAGAGACAGAAAGTAGAATGGTAGTTGCCAGGGGCTGAGGAGGAGGGGAGCAATGGGGAGTTATGTAATGGGTAGAGAGTTTCCGTTGGGGAAGATGGGAAATTCTGGAAGTTGATGGTGGTGATGGTTGCACAATGGAATGAACTATGCACTTAAAAATGATTAAAATGATACATTTTATGTTATGTATCGGACCACAGTAAAAAATTTGCATGGAACTTAGAGGACTCAGTGCTTGATAATGGATCCATACTTGAACATGTGCATCTAAATGGAACAAAGGTGACAAAATACAGGAAATTTACAGGTAATGGGACACTAGCCTCAATTCTGTTTCTTGTGATTATGAAAAACATTCTTCCCCCCCCAAAGGCAAGTATATCTTATAACTGCAAAATGCTGAGTTTCAATTTGGAATTTCTTCTCTTTTCTCCTCTCCTCTTCCTCCTGCCCCTCCACGTCTTCCTTGCCCTCCCCACCTTTCCTCCTCCTTCTTATCTCTCTCTGTCTCTGGTTTATACTATATATAAAACATAAAGTGACTTATTTTTTTTAAAGATTTTATTTATTTATTTGACAGACAGAGATCACAAGTAGGCAGAGAGGCAGGGAGAGAGAGAGGAGGAAGCAGGCTCCCTGCTGAGCAGAGAGCCCAATACGGGGCTCGATCCCAGGACCCTGGGATCATGACCTGAGCCGAATGGAGAGGCTTTAACTCACTGAGCCACCCAGGCGCCCCACATAAAGCCACTTATTAAAAGGAAATAACTAGGTTTAATTCCTTCTGCCTAAATAAGCGCTCCCCATGCATTTGGGTTTTGAGTCTGGAGATCTCTTCTTCGCCAGCCTTGGAGTGTCCACCACATTGATACTGAGGCTGAATGTTGAATGTGGCATTAACTCATGGACAGGTAAGGCTGGAAGGGAGATCATCTAGTCAAAATCAGCATTTAATTTAATTTTCCCTTTACTCCCCTTCTCCCACCCAACCCCGCCAAGTATCAGAGTAAAACACATTCTTATTACGGTTTTTTTCTTTAAAATTACAGTTTTGGTAAAATATACATCAATGTCCTCCAGGTTCATCCATGTTGTAGCACATATTAGAATGTCCTTCCTTTTTAAGGATGAGTCCTATTCCATTGTATACATTGACCATATTTCGTTTATCCACGCCTCTGTTAATGGATATTTGAGTTGTTTCTCATTATAGATAATTTGGGAAAGTACAGAGACATATACAAAATAAATAAAATTCTGTCACAATCCCATTGCCAAGAGGCAGTCATTATTAACATTTGGCACATTTCCTCTTAGTGGTGAACACTGACATCTATGGTTAACTCTTCCCAGTTGTAAGGGATGATATCTTCACGCAGGTCTCTATGAATTTGTCTTTTTTTTTTTTTAAAGATTCTATTTATTTATTTGACAGAGATTACAAGTAGGCAGAGAGGCAGGCAGAGAGAGAGAGAGAGAGAGGGAAGCAGGCTCCCCCCTGAGCAGAAAGCCCGATGTGGGGCTCTGTTCCAGGACCCTGACATTATGACCTGAGCCAAGGGCAGAGGCTCAACCCACTGAGCCACCCAGGTACTCTCTGTCTGAGTTTCTGATAATGTTTCTTAGAAATCGCGGGGTCAGTGGGTGGACACATTTTTAAAGTGCTTGACGGATAATGCCAAAATGCTTTTCCAGAAGTAACTGTAATTTTAACACGAGGAGACTGAGGAGCAGAAAGCCTTCCTTTGTGTCTGTGGCTCTCTCTACAGTGAAAAACATTTTGATAAAAAAACAAATTTACAAATTCAAGTAAGTAATTTCTCACATGCCTATGATTGGTACCAAACAAATAAAAATATCCAGATACTTGATTGATTACTTTACCCTATGATTTATGAGAGATTTATTTCCATGAACATTTCTCTTTATTCAGGGATAAAATTACTGTTTTTATGTGCAGGTCTGGTTGGGATCTGGGATCAAGGACAAGGAAGGACTCTGGGATTTGTACTGAATTACGTGAAGTGATGACAGCTAGAGGGAGGATGTGAGATCTGGAACATCACGCAGGCTGGGTCTAACCTCACTTTCTGTTGCCTTGAGAGTGAAGTTGAAATGGAGTGTCTCCCACTTGGGTGGTTGGTGTGAGGTGTGCCCTTCATGAGGAGAAGCTTGGACACCTGGCCCTACCCTTCAGAACTCTCCATCTGATGTTACAAACAAGCCCAACAACACTCCTGGTCCTGATGAGTCTTTGTCAACAATGGGCAATACTGGTCTGCCCAGACTAGCCAGTTTCTGTCCAGAGGCAACGTGGTTTTGTTGATGGAGGACGTCATGTAGCCCTGGAAGTCTAACTCTACCGTTCATTGACTCAGTGACCTTGGGGAAATTTCTGGCTTCTCTGAACTTTGGTTTCCCAGTGAGAATCAGTTCAAATGACTGTACTAAAGGGATTTGGAAACTAGTAAAGATTTGAATAAATAAATACCCAGTGTTATTATTCATCCAGGGGTATACTGTAGTGTTGTCAAGATTGAGGCATTTGCCAACTTTGAAAGCAACTGGCTCCCTCAGACTTTATTATTGTCATAACAGTACTGTTTTAAGAAATACAGCATTTCTTCCTCATACTGTTGCTTGACGCATTTCATCTAGTCTCATTTTTCATTTACACAGTTCTGGTACATATGCTATCTCATTTAGCGTAACTAAACGTTAAAGGTGAATTTTTAGCTAAAAGCTAAAGCTGAATCCCTTCAGCTTCCCCATGAAGTAGCCCCTGCTCCTTGGAATACAGAGGAACATGGTGTCCCATGAGGTTTCAGTCCTTTGTCCCTGGTCACACAAAGCAGCGCAGGGGCTGACGTGTATCTCTACCAATTCCTGAGATCAGAAGGGCCTCAGACGCGAAGATTCTGTGGGTGTTTCCTTGCATGAACTTGGGCAAGCTATTGCACACGGAGGACCAGGCAGGCTCGCGTGCGAGGGACACAAAGCTTCTATGCAGGTCTAGATCCTGAAGTTTTCTGACGTCACCTCTTCAGACCATGTTGACCCTGCCGCTCTCGCTCTTGCCACTGCTTTCGGTGACCCTGCCACCTTGATGCATGGGAAGGGATGTGAGGACAAGAACTGAGTCTGGCACACCTGCTGCAGCCTCCGTCCTCCCCAGGGGAGGCTCCTCCTGCCTTCGAGGCCCCAAATAACACGTTTCTTTTCTGTTGTTAATTTTGAAGGCAAGATGCTTATTATTTATTAGTCACTCTGAGACGGACTATTTGGAGCTGTCATGGCCTGTTGGCAAACACACATGACTGAAATGTACATATTGTGGTGTTTGATCCCCTAAACAAGACTTTATTATTACCTTGAAATGCTCACACCGCCATTTAAAAAAGTGACATTACTCTCTTATATCTTCCCCTCGCTGTGGTTAACGCTACCTAGCAATCTGTGTTAGCCACTTGCAGACTCTTCTCACAGGCAGGAGGAGAAAGGACTTCTTATGTATGCTCTTTGTGAATGGAAAATGGCAGACAGTTGGAGGAAAGGTAAATGGTGAAGGTTTTAGTGCTTTTTTCCATTTTTAGATGTGTGGCTCCCCCGTGGAGGTCCTTGCTGGGCCTGGGGGTGGGAGGAACCCAACTCTGGTGTGCTGGATCTGATTTCATGCAAACCTGTAATACTGCCTAACCTTGGTTTCAGCATGAGATGTCCAGACAGCCTTGTGTGGACTGTGGCTGTGGCAAACCTTTGGCTGAGACGAGCCAATCCAGAGTCTACTCAATACTAGCAATTGTCCCGCCGGGAACAGTGCTGGGCTCTGTGGGGATGGGTGATGTGAGTCCAGGAAATTATAGGCTGCCCAGTTACCAGGCCCTCTAAAAAGATTATGGGGTGACTTACCGATCTTTAGGTGGGTCAGGGGTTTTGAGGGAAGGTTAGATTTAAAGCATGTAGTTAGAGTTAAGAAGACAGACT
The DNA here is from genome assembly GCA_003697995.1 of Taxidea taxus jeffersonii. Classification (NCBI taxonomy): domain Eukaryota; kingdom Metazoa; phylum Chordata; class Mammalia; order Carnivora; family Mustelidae; genus Taxidea; species Taxidea taxus. The sequence continues at coordinate 13,432 of ML103465.1, forward strand.
GAGCCTGGAATCTGAGAGAGAGAGAGAGAAAGAATGTGGAGAAGAATCCAGGCAAAAAGCGCCCTGGGCTCTGGATCTGGTTCGGACACAGCCAGTGTCTGGGGGTCACACTTGATTTTGGAGATTCTCTCTCAAATTTTCTCTACTCTTTTAGTGGCTTTCCTGGTGTTTCAGGCATTATTTCATATTGAATGAAAGAGGCACCACTGGGGCAACTGCCAAAAGAGCAAAAACCAGAGAGGGATTTCAGTGTGAATTTTCTTAGAGGCTGGCTTGTGTCCCCCAACATTTGTATCCTGCAGAGAGAAATAGACTTCCCATTGAGCAAGGGGTCCTATGCAGGACTCGATTCCAGGACCCTGAGATCATGACCTGAGCCAAAGGCAGAGACTTAACCCACTGAGCCACCCAGGCGCCCCTAAAGTTAAGACTTTTAGTTAGGTGGGGCTTTTGTTGTTGTTGCTGATTTGCTGTTTTTTGTTTGTTTGTTTTTGGACACAAAATGAAAAAACACTTCCAAAGTAATTTGACAGTTTTTTGCAAGGACTTGATTGGCATTCTACTGTTTAGGCTACTAACCTGGGAGCATTTATCCCTCACTCCAGTCCCAGAGTTTATACTGTTTGTGAGATTTGTGTCAAACGCTACCTAGCAGAGAATGTGCTCTTTTTCCTTGGCCTAAACTTTGCCCACACTTCCTAACCATGTCAGAAGGGTGACCTAAGCACTGGAATCCTTTGTTCTGTGGCATGGTTACTAAAAAGTCCCCCTTCTTGTTGTGGGTCCCTTTGAAGTCTGGTCTCTTACTTTGTCCTTGGTCACTCAGAAGCTGTGTCACAGAGAGAGTTGAGCTGTCCCCTCAGCAGTCATATCCTCACAGGGGTGGACCAGCATGTGACCATCACACATGTAAGGGCTATCCATAGCTTTGTAGAGACTGAAACTTACTTTTGTCTCCTCACCCGGAACTGTTCTCACCTGGAAAAAAACCAGGACAGTTTTTGTGAGAATGAAACTCTTAGAGGAGTGATGGGTAAGCCTGCGTGTCAAGAGGGGTGTACCTTTCTGGTAATCAGGGTCCCTATGCTCCTAGTGCTGCTTTGTGAGGGTGGAGTCAGGCCAGAGCGAGATGGCTTCCTGGACGAAGCCTGCTGACCACTCCTGCCCCACAGAGACTCTGAGTCCTCATATGCTCAGGCCTCCTGGCGTCTGTAACTAGTGTTTTTTGGATGGGCTCATGTACATTTGATTGGGTTAAAGTTTTTCTTTAGATTAACAATGCAGTTAAGTTCTACAACTTGTTGTTTTTTTGGGTCAAAAATAGTCTAGTATCGGCAAATTCATGTAGTTCAATCTAATAGGTTTTTAATTTTTAAATTTAGTTATAGACAGAAAAGAAGTTGCAAAAATAGAGGCCTCCTGTATTTATCATCCAGCGTCCCTCGGGGCTGGCATCTTACATAACAGTGTTCACTGTCAAAACCAGGAAATTGATATTGGTAGCATACCACTGACTAGTTTATAGGCCATACTTGAATTTTACCAATCTAATAGCTTTTGGGGGCTATTCCTAATTATTTCCATAGTTACACATTTAGCAAGCTCTTAGGATCTGTTTACTTTATAGATAATAGGGCTTCCATTTTATTTTTAAGTTTTTGTAATTATCACATTCTCAAGAGAGAAATTCAGACAAGAAAGTTATGGATAGTTGTGCAGGGTATGAAAGCCTCCTCTCACACAGAAGTACTACCTGTTAGAAGTTTGACATGATTCTTTCTTTACGTTTTTGTGTATATGAATATGTGTGCAGGGGTACCTGAGAGGCTCAGTTGGTTAAACATTTGCCTTCAGCTCGGGTCATGATCCCGGGGTCCTGGGATCAAGCCCCACATTGGGCTCCTTGCCCAGTGGGGAGTCTGCTTTTCCTTCTGCCTCTGCCCCTCCCATCTGCTGGTGCTCTCTCTCTCTCTCTCTCCAATAAGTAAATAAAGTATTTAAAAAAAGAAAAGAAAAAAATGAATATGTATCCATATATATATTAATTTATATACAACCACAATACATAACTTCTTTAAAAAGCACATTTTATAACCATTTTTTTCTCATTAATATGTTATAAACATCATTCAGTGGCCATAACACATTTTCATTTATTATCATCTCATTTTTAAAAATATTTTATTTTTTAAGACTTCATTTATTTATTTGAGAGAGAGAGAGATCACAAGTAGGCAGAGAGGCAGGCAGAGAGAGAGGGGGAAACAGGCCCCCCACTGAGCAGGGCCTCGATCCCAGGACCCCAAGATCATGACCTGAGCTGAAGGCAGAAGCCAAACCCACTGAGCCACGCAGGTGCCCCTATTATCATTTCATTGAGTGAAAAATAGTTTCTCTGCCCTGTTTGGTGATTCTTCCCACCCTTAGCTACGTCCTTCAGTCCAGGCTCCCTGCTGTAGATGAAACTGTCTTTCCTGAATATCCTGCCTCCTTGTCATTCTGTTTTCCCAAGATGATTCCATATTTCTTCACCAGGATCTAAATGTCCAGAGTGACTCCACACCCTCTTGAGCTGGCTGGCTCCTCTGTGCTCTCCCTGTGTACCCTCTCTGTCATGGCAAGCCATAGGGACTGATTAGTCTGCCCTCCCTCTCCACCTGCCACACTAGCCACTTGGCATTTCTTATTTTCCAGACTCATGTTTCTCCTAATATTGTTACTTTGGGCACATTTATATAATCTTTATCGACTTCTGCTTTCTCATGTATAAAAGGAAAAGGCTGGAGCATCTACAAGGCTATGGTCTAGGCAGGGGTGGGCAAACTTTCTCTGTAAAAGGCTGGGTAGTAAATATTCTAGACTTTGGGGGCCCTACAGTTTCTGTCACAACCACTTAACTCTGCCATCGAGCACAAAAGTGGCCACAGACAGACAACATGTAAATAAATAGGTATGGTTATGGTTCAGTAACACTTTTATTTATGGACACTGAAATTTGAAGTCCATATTATTTTTTCATGTCACAGATTTTTTTATTATTATTATATTTTTAGCCATTTAAAAATATAAAAAGCCTCTTGATGCACAGGTAGTACAAAAATAAAGGTGGTGGGCTGGCTTTGGCCCATGGGTCTAGTGGAAAGAGACTGAACTCTGGGGTCAGACAGATAAGAGCTGGAGCTGCTTTTGTCACTGGCTGGCTGTGTGAACTGGTCAGGTTATACAACCCTCTTCAACCTCAGATCTTGCAGAGTTGTTGTGAAAATTAGAGATAACATATGTAAAGTTTCCGACATGCAAAGGGCACTCAATATGTGTTAGTCTGTTTGTCTTTCCCTTAAGGATCTTTCCAAGACTGGAATTCACTAACCCAGGGAGCAAAGTTCAATTCTGTCATGAAGACTTTCAGGCCAACTTCAGCATCGTCTTTGCCCTAATTGCAAATGCACATAGGTGTGCATAGGGCTTTTATGCTCACAGAGGGTTCCATGCCTCTCCATGACAATGGGGAGACTTACCTCTCACCATGTCTATCTACAAGAAGTCCTGAATTTTAGGTGGTACATGGAACGTCTCCATTTAGTAACTCCTTAGTCATTCAGAAATTTGTAGAACAGTTTATATATCCTATAAAAGACATTTCAATGACTCAAAAATCCCGTGATCTCCAAATGCCCACCACAGAAGTCCAGGGGTTGCGGCCCTTGATGAGACATCTTTCTAGACTTCTGGGCTCACTCACATCCCTGTCTAGCCAGGTTCCATGCTTGGACATTTCAACCTGTTCTAGAATTCAAAGTGATTTACATGGATTCTTTCATTTGACACCCAGGACCAGTTTTATTAGTATCTCTTTAGACGAGGATCCAGGCTCAGAGAGGTTGAGGTGATGGCCAACTACACGGATGGTGGCAGGGGAACTGGGATGTACACCCCTGGGCCCCGGGTCTGGTGCTCTCTCTGCTACACAGACGACTTCCAACACTGCTTCTAAATTTTAAATTTGGGGACACCTGGGTGGCTCAGTCAGTGAAACGTCTGCTTTAGGCTCAGGTCACGATCCCAGGGTCCTGGCACCGAGTTCCATATTGGGAGGGGTCCCCACTCGTGGGGAGTCTGCTTCTCCCTCTGACCCTCCCCCCTCTCTTCCTATCTCTCAAATAAATAAATAAAATCTTTAAAAAAATAAATCTTACATTGGATCCACTTGGCTCCCTCATCATGTACTTGTTGAAACCACAATCTGCACCTTTTTCAGTTCTGTGAGCGATCCTGACCAACTCTTTGCAATGCAATTCATTAATTGGACTTCAATAAATTTTGATTCCTTTGCTCAGACAGTTCAGAACCTGTCACTCATGGCTGCCCTCAGTCGGCCCACAGTCAGCATTTGCCAAACGCTTCCGTGAGCCCAGGGATGAGGCCAAAAATGCTATGGAGGCTGCGTCTGACACGAGATTTTCTTTTTCTTAAAGATTTATTTATTTATTTGACAGGAAGCAGGCTCCCCGCTGAGCAGAGAGCCTGATGAGGGGCTCGATCCCAGGACACTGGGATCATGACCTGAGCCGAAGGCAGAGGCTTTAACCCACTGAGCCACCCAGGCGCCCCTAATGGGAGATTTTCAACGTGGGAGCAGGTTTTTTTTTTTTTTTTTTTTTTGCTTTAAGTTTTTGTTTAAGTTCCCGTTAGTTAACATCCAGTGTAATGAGTTTCAGGTGTACAATACAGGGATTCAACACTTCCATAGAGCACCTGGCGCTCATCACACTAGTGCACTCCTTCACCTAGTTTGGGGGTAGTTTTAAGAGCAGAGAGCCCGGGACACCTGGGTGGCTCAGTTGGTTAAGCGGCTGCCTTCGGCTCAGGTCATGATCCCAGGGTCCTGGGATCGAGTCCCACATCGGGCGCCTTGCTTGGCGGGGAGCCTGCTTCTCCCTCTGCCTGTGCTCGCTCTCTCTCTCTCTAACTAATAAATGGATAAAATTTAAAAAAAAAAAAAAAAAAGAGCAGAGAGCCCCCGGGGCGCCAGGGTGGCTCACTCGGTCAGGTGTTTGACTTTGATTTCCGCTCAGGTCATGATCTAATCGGTCATGAGATTGAGCCTTGAGTCAGGCTCTACACTCAGTAGGCAATCTGCTTGAGATTCTCTCTCTCTCCCTCCGCAACTCTCCCCTCTCCAAAATAAATAAATAAATCTTAAAAAGAAAAAGAAAAAAAAGAGCAGAAGCCTCTGACATTAACCCGACTCAGGCCTAGATCTCAAGGCTGGTTCTAGTCAGGTGTCAGGTTATCTAACCTCCACGGGTCTCCTCTCCTTGTCGGCCTAGTGGAGAAAAGAGTGCCTACCTCATAATGATGTGAGAATGCAGGTGCCTGGCCTGCCAACAGGGCTGAGAAATTGTACCTGGGATCAAAAATAAAGCAATTAATACACAAGCCAGCTTCCACTGGGGTAAAAGGGCTCCTGATCTCAGAGTCTTAACACTTAGTCTACACGTATCTATGTGCTGTGTCCCTGGCGGGTGAGCTGTGGCTCAGTGCCCTGTTGTCTTTCCCTGGGACTCAGGCTGACTTCGAGAAGCTTCTATCTGGAACACCGGGGCAGAAGAAAAAGAGAGCTTGGCAAAGTCCAAACTGGCTCTTTGAGCTGGACCTGACCTACATTACTTGTCACCTTCTGTTAGCCAAATCAGGTCGCCTGGCCAAGCCCGACATGATTAGGAAGAGAAACTCTTATTCTCCCCTAGACAGGGGCAGGGAGAATTTCTGAACTCTGTTACAGTTTACCACAATACATATGCAAAATAACCTTGGGAAGTACCAGAAAGTGTGGGACGGAAAAGACATGTAGATGTTGAATAAACATGAACACGGGGTGTGCTTTCAGGCTTAATTGCTTCTAGCATAAACGATTCTTTCAGAATTTTCTGAGAAAGGCTTGTCATTGTCACTCTCTTGTCAGGTTTATATAAAACCCAAGATTATGTACATACACTCCCAGCAGCTGTCAAATACAGAGTTCTATGAAAGCTGAGGCTCTGCTTATCTTCTTGCAGGCTTTTAGAGGCGAACACCGATCAAAGCAAATAGGTCCTTTTTGTCAGCCACTCTAGGCTTTTAAAATGAATTTGGAGAAATTAATGGCTATGCATGGAGCCTCATTAACTGAAATGCACACACACACACACACACACACACATGCACACAACACACACTATTGTCAACCCTTTGGCTCCTGTATCAGTCAGGGCCCTTTAATTGCAAACAACAGAATCCATTCAGCGGGTGGGGGAGTCTAGTCGTGGCAATTAGGTAGCTCAGAGGATTCCAAGAAGAGTTTTGCACTGAGAAATGATGGCTGAATTGCCTTGATCATGTTGCTGGATGGTTCCAGTAGGAAACTGACTGCTGCCAACAATAGGGTTTGAGGTGCGGTTCCTAGAACCCCCGCCAAGTTGCCCAGGAAGGCTAGATGTCTCCCTTCTCTGTGCTCTGCCCCCTTGCCTCAGTGAATACCGGGTGACTTCCTCCTCTTTCTTAATTTTAATTTTTTTTAAACCTTATTTTCCAAATCAAAATCTCATGCCTACACCACCTTCACCAAGTGATCAAATGTTGGATCCCAATAGTGACAAGGTTTGTTATAACATGGGACACCTTATGACATACACCATGTCATCTATGAGATATTCTTTTATTGGGATGCACATACTGTCTAAGTGTCTTTATTTCTGTGCTGATACAGATATCAGTAGTTATTGCCTAGATCAATTCATTGGGGATGGTAAAATGATGATTTTTCTCATTTTACTGTTTCTCTAAAAATTTTTAGTTGGAATAATTTAATCAAGATATACTGTCCCCCTTATCTACTTCTGGGTTACCCTTATTGTTCACATCAGAAAGGCACAGAAAGACAAGATAATTGTTTGATATTTTCTTTTCCCTTTATTTAGTAGTTTTCAAGAACATAAACTAATTCCTGTTACTCTATCATTCTCTAAAGGTGACCCATTAGTTATAAAATGTATATATTATCATGACTTCCTGGATCGAAACATATTTGATTAAAACATGAGTGATGTTTCAGTCAATTGCAGATACCATTTTCAAAGCTCAAATTGTTCTGTCTTTTGCTAGTGGAAGCCTCGTCGTTTTGGTCCCTGAGTCCTTTGACATGAGCCTTGCGGTCTTTAATAATTTCCTCAATGGCTGGTATGTCAGGCTCATTTGTGCATTTTGTGCCTCAGACCAGAATCTGTCATGTCTCCAAGAAGCCTTGTTTTCTTTTAGCGTGAAATGGCATTTCAAGACAACAATCTGGCCACTAATGGTGTTTGTTGCTACTGTGTCAGCCACTGTTTCTAGGTCTTGTCAGTGATAGAACTAAGATATATATAAATATTTATGTAAGATTATATGTGTTTTTAAGACAAAAGAGAAAAAGTACTTCATGAGTTTATAACTGGAACTTCCAATTCAAATTTATGACTAGGCTGGCTTTCTTTCTTTCTTTCAGACTTTATTTATTTATTTGACAGAGAGATAGATCACAAGTAGGCAGAGAGGAAGGCAGGGGGAAGCAGGCTCTCCACTGAGCAGAGAGCCCGATGCGGGGCTCCATCCCAGGACCCTGAGATCATGACCTGAGCCGAAGGCAGAGGCTTACCCCAGTGAGCCACCCAGGTGCCCCTCTTTTTTTAAGATTTATTTATTTGACATAGAGAGAGAGATCCCAAGTAGGAATTCACCACTGAAGATTCACCACTGAGCAGAGAGCCCGATGTGGGGTCCATCCCAGGAACCTGGGATCATGACGTGAGCCGAAGGCAGAAGCCCAACTTACTGAGCCACCCAGGTGCCCCTGACTAGGCTTTTCCTAAACTCAACCTTTTGTATGTTAAATCTGTAGGTCCTTTCTTTCCTACTGATGATCTTAATCCTTAAATACAATGGATTAAATAATCAGAATATCTTATAATTGCGTGTTTCTTTTATCTCACATAAAATCTCAGACTGACAATACTACTAAAACCACCGCAAATGGAATTACTGTGAACAAGTGCAATTACTTTCTCAGATGTTCTCATTCCCCCCATTTAAATAGTTGTGCTGTCCTATCCACTTGACCTGAGCATCTAGTCATTGAATAGTCTACTCTCTTCCCTTTGAGCCTTAGTTTTAGTTCTACAAATACCATTATGTCAAATGCCCTTCACCAACCCTTAGGCCAATGTCTCTTGCCATTTCAATTGTCTGAAACTTGTTCTCTAACAGATTCTTCGGAAAGGGCTATGGATGGCAATGATATTCCCTGACTTCTGACATGTTAACAGTTTGTGGCCTCTGTACTTGAAAGTCAGTTTTAAATATGTTAATGTTACGTTATTAATACATGATTTTATTTTCTTCTGGTATAAATTCTTCCTTTCAAAAAGTCTGATGAGAAGTTAATTTCCTTATCTTAAAGATCAACACTGGTTCGTCTTCAGTAACTTTTTCTAGAGTTTATTTTGGTGTTGGTCATTCTGGATGGTGTTTTTAGCTACTCCGCGTGCTCTTTCAGTATGCTGTTTTGACGACTTTTTCCTCTTTCTTGAATAGTTTTTGAAATAAAGTTCTTAGTGTTTGTCCTATTCCCTTGCTCCGGTTTTCTTCTTCTTATCTTGTATCAGATCTACTTTGCCTATTGTCCATATTTGCTAATTACTTTCATATACTCTTTATTTTTCTTCATTCCTTTTTAATTAATTAATTTTTAGAGAGAAAGAGAGAGCGCGGAGGGAGGAGTGGAGGGAGAAGGAGAGGGAATCCTCCAGCAAACTCCCTGCTGAATGTAGAGCCTGATGCAGGGCTCGATCTCAGGACCCTGAAATCATGACCTGAGCCAAACCAAGACTCAGAAATCAACTGACTGAGCCCCCTTTGTGCCCCTTTTCTTTTTTATTTAAAAATTTCATTTTAAGACATTTTCTATTTCTCTTAAGGCATTAGCTATTGTATTTACTCATTTCAATTTTCTCTTCATTTCCAATTTCTGAAATGATGTTTTCCTCTCTATATAGTATTTCCAGAGTTCTGGCATTTCATTTCTGAGTTTTTCTTAGTTTTGATGTATGTTGTTCTTTTATGGCCTGTATCCTTTAAAAACTTATTTTATTTTATTTTGTTAAATAGAAGGTTAGAAGTTTTACACATGCCCTCTGGTGTGTTTGCACTATTTATATAGGCTTTTTTTCAGCTTCTTTGTCTCTTTTTTCTTATAATAACTTTATGTTGAATTTGATCTTGATATTTTTACATTGTCTATTTGAAAAATCAATTCTCCTGAACTTTTAGAAGGAGGCATGGTTGATGGTGTTGCTTCTAATTTTTATCTTCTGTTTTTTTCATGTAATGTTCCTGACTCTCACTTTTAGCTGGACTGTCGCTTTCCTTTGTCTCTATCCACCTTAATTTTGATTCATTTTCCAGAAGCTTCTCCTCAGTGCGGAGGCCTGTCTGAAAGGGATCCCCACCTTAATGGCTTCAGGAGTTCACAGGAGCTTGACTTCTCCAGACCCCTTAGTCCTTACTGGAAGCCTCTTGTACTCACTATTGCATGGGGCAAAGCCCTTCTGGTTTCAGCTGCTGTTCTCAAGTTGTCCCACTGAGCTCTCCTTTGCACACTTGTTGGGTGTTGGGGAATTCTCCAACTCTCAAGTCCAGCAGACACCCTTTTGCTTCACTCTTCTTCCTCCTGCACAGGTGTTGAGACCACGCAGACCATGTGACAGTTGATGATCTTGTATTTTGGGGGTTTGAGAAGGAAATGCTGTCACCCAGTTTTATTTAAACATTGTCCATGACAATTTGGTTTTGCTGTCTCTTTGCTTCATCTTTTTACATGAGAATTCAGAGGGATTAAAGAACTAGGTCCCTGCCTCCATCTTTCCAGAATCCCCTCTACACATATTTCTTTTTGAGACTTTCCCTAACACATTGAAAAAAACAATCTCATGCCGCTCTACGTGATTGGTTGGGGTTAAGTCACATGTCTTTGCCCTCATTGCAGAAGAGGCTGGGAAAGTAGTTTCTGACTTCCAGCTTGGGGACATCAAACTTGTAAGATTGCAAACGCCCTAACATAGAAAGGATGTTGAAAATGCTCAAACTATACCCATCAAGGATCTCCATGCTAAAGCCTGGCTTTTACACAGATAAGCCAGGTTGATGCCTTTGCAATGTCATTTCAAGGGCTTCAAAGGTCTCAACAGCCTGAAATATTTATCATAATGACTTGTCAGAATTGAGGGGCATTAGAGTTACTTTTAGACAAAGATATTGTTTATTAAAGACTCCAAATTTCATTTTAATCATGAAATTCTGACACATGGGAGTTTTGGTTTGATTTGTCTGATCAGAGAACTGGACAGCTGGTTGTTTTATCTCACAAACCAGTCATTCGAATGACTGATTTTCCTGGATTCACTTAATCATCATGAAATGGCGGTGTGTGTGCATAGAACTTTTGATTCTAGAGCTCAGCAGAAGCACCCCGAATCTACTGTTGTGCCATTTGAATATGTTTATAGAGTGAGAAGAATACTCTTTGCTACCCTTCTTAGTGTGTTATGTATTATGCTGTTGGGCACCATTTTTTTTTGTGATATTATTACAGTTCAATTGATTTTGACCCTTTTCTGGCATATCCCAACTTGTTTACCTTCCTTCCTGCCTGCAACAGAGATCTTAGCATGCTTTGGAGGAAGCTCTTACAGCTTATAAACCAAGGCATTCAGGGGAAAAAAAAACCAAAACCAAAACAAAACAAAAACAAGCCAGCTTTAAAATCTTTAAATGTCTGCCCTTTAATTAAAGAACACAGTTCCTTAACAAAATATTAGCAAACCGAATTCAACAATACATTAAAGGATCATACACCATGATCAAGTGGGATTTATTCTGGGGATTCAGGGATGATTCAATATTTGCAAATCAGTCAATGAGATACATCACATAAACAAAATGGAAGACAAAAATCTATGATCATCTCAATAGATTCAGAAAAAGCATTTAACAAAATTCAACACCAATTATTTATTTATTTTTAAATATTTTATTTATTCATTTGTTAGAGAGAGAGCGAGCGAGCGAGCACAGGCAGACAGAGTGGCAGGCAGAGGCAGAGGGAGAAGCAGGCTCCTTGCCAAACAAGGAGCCCGATGTGGGACTCGATCCCAGGACACTGGAATCATGACCTGGGCCGGAGGCAGCTGCTTAACCAACTGAGCCACCCAGGCGTCCCTCAACACCAATTTTTTAAAAATATTTATTTACTTTAGAGAAAGAGAGAGAGAGAGTGTGAGTGGAAAGAATAGCAGAAGGAGAGAGAATCTCAAGCATATTCCATGTCCAACGTAGAGCCCAATGTGGGATTTGATATGACCCTGAAATCATGACTTGAGCCAAAATCAAGAGCCAGACACTCAACTGACTGAGCCACCCAGGTGCCCATCTCCATCAATTTATGATAAAAACTCTCAGTAAAGCAGGTATAGAGGGAATGTACCTCACTATAATAAAGACCATATATGATAATCCCATAGCTAACATTATACTCAATGAAAGCTTTCCTTCTAAGATCAGGAACAAGACAAGGATGCCCACTCTTATCACTTTTATTCATAGTATTGGAAGTCTTAGTTAAAGCAATTAGACAAGAAAAAGAAATTAAAGTCATCCAAATGAGAAAGGAAGGAATAAAACTATCACTATTTGCAAATGCCATGATATTATATACAAAAAAAATCCTAAATACTCCACACAAAACTGTTGAAACTAATAAATTCAGTGAAGTTGCAGGATACAAAATCAATAAACCAAATCTCTTGCATTTCTACAGAGTAGAAATGAACTATCAAAAGAGAAATTAAGAAAAAAATCACATTTACAATTGCATCAGAAGGAATAACATATGTAGGAAAAATTTAACCAAGAGGGTAAAAGGTTTGTATATTGAAATCTATAAGACATTATTGAAAGAAACTGAAGAAGACCCAAATACATGGAAAGATATTCCACGGTCATGGTTGGAAGAATTAATATTGTTAAAATGTTCCATACTACCCAAAGCAACATACAGGTTCAGTGCAATCTCTATAAAAATTCCAGTGGCATTTCTTCAAAGAAATAGAACAAGAAATCCCCAAATATGTATAGAACCATAAAAGATTCTGAATAGCCAAAGCAATCTTGAAAAAGAAGAACAAAACTGGAGCTATCATGCTCCCTGATTTCTAACTATATTGCAAAACTGTAGCATTAAAACAGTGTGATATTGACATAGAAACAGACACATAGATCAATGGAATAGAACAGAGAGTCCAGAATTAAACCTACACATATATGGCCAATTAACTTACAACAAAGAAACCTAAAGAAAGCCAATTAATTTACAACTATGGGGAAAAGACAGTCTCTTTAATAGTGTTGGGAAAATTGGACAGCTGCATGCAAAAGAATGCATAGTGGGTTAGTATCTAACCCACTATCTTACATAGTGGGTTAGTATCTAACCCACTATCTTACACCACACAAAAAATTAACTAAAAATTGTTAAAGATTTGACAGCAAGGCCCAAATCCATATAGTTCCTAGAAGAAAACATAGACAATAAACTCCTTGACATAGTTTTGGCAATGATTTTTTGGAATCTGACACCAAAAGTAAAAGCAACAAAGGCAAAAATACACAGGTGGGACTATATCAGACTGGAAAACTTCGGCAGAGTGAAGAAAACCATTGGCAAAATGAAAAGGCAAATATTTGTGACTCATATATCTCATAAAAGGCAAATAACTAAAAAAGTAAAAGAACTCATACAACTCAATAACAAAAAAACAACCTGATTAAAAAGTGGGTGGAAGGAGCGTCTGGGTGGCTCAGTGGGTTAAAGCCTCTGCCTTCAGCTCAGGTCATGATCCCAGGGTCCTGGGATCGAACCTCCCATCAGGATGTCTGCTCAGCAGGGAGCCTGCTTCCCCCTCTCTCTCTGCCTGCCTCTCTGCCTACTTGAGCTCTCTGTCAAATAAATAAATAAAATCTTTTTTTTTTTCATTCATTTGACAGACAGAGAGCACAAGTAGGCAGAGAGGCAGGCAGAGAGTGAAAGGGGGAAGCAGGCTCCCTGCTGAAGCAGATAGCCTGATGTGGGACTCCATCCCAGGATCTTGGGATCAGGACCTGAGCTGAAGGCAGTGGCTTAACCCACTGAGCCACCCAGGTGCCCCAATAAATAAAATCTTTTAAAAAACTCAAAAAGTGGGTGGAAGAACTGAATAAACATTTTCCCAAAGAAGAATACAGATGACCAAGAGGGTATGAAAAGATGCTCAGCATCACGAATTATGAGGGAAATGCAAACCAACCACAATGAGATATCGCCACACATCTCTCAGAATGGCTAGTATCAGAAAGACTAGAATGATCACAAATGCTGGAAGGGTATGGAATAAAGGGAACCCTGTGCACTGTTGGTGGGAAGGTAAATTGGGGCAGACACTATGAAAAACAGTATAGAGCTTCCTCAAAAAATTAAAAATAGAACTACCATATGATCCAAAAATTCCACCTTTGGGTATTTATCCAAAGAAAAGGAAAATGCTGACTCCAAAAGATATATGCTCCCCCATGTTCATTGCAGCCTTATTTACAATAGCCAAGATGTGAAAACAGCTTAAGTATCCATTTTGTTTAAAGATTTATTTATTTACTTTAGAGAGTAGGAGAGGTGCAGAAGGAGCGAGATAATCCCAAGCAAACTCCCGGCTGAGCTCAGAGCCCTATGCAGGGCTCGATCTCATGACCCTGAGATCATGACCTGAGCTGAAATCAAGAGTCAGATGCTTAACTGACTGAGCCATCCAGGCGCCCCCCCCAGCCTAAGTGTCCACTGATTGATGAATTGGTAATACAATTTGTGGCATATCTATATGTAATGAAATGTTATTCAGCCACAAAACAGAGCTGGAGTCTTGCCATTTATGACAATGTGGATAGACCTTGAGGGCATTATGCTAAGTGAAATAACTCTCACAGAGAAAGACAAATACCTTATATCTCTCTTTTATGTGGAATCGAGAAAAAAATATGTCTGTAGAAACTAAACTCATATTAACAGAGAACAGATGAGGGGTTGTCAGAGGCACAAGGTTGAGGTGGGAGAAATGGGTGAACTGGTTTTGTTTTGTCTTAGTTTTAGTTTAAATTGAATAATAAAAAAGATACATACACCGCTCAACCCTGCAATTCTGGTCCTGGGTATGGACTCTAAAGGAACTCTTACAGGTTACACCAGAAGACAGCATCATTCTTTATCCTTACTATCAGTAGGAAACGGATGAGTCAATTGTGGTATACGCATATAATGAAAGACCAGAGAGCGGCCTGGGTGGCTCAGTGGGTTAAAGCCGCTACCTTCGGCTCGGGTCATGATCCCAGGGTCGTGGGATCGAGCCCCGCATCGGGCTCTCTGCTCTGAGGACAGCCTGCTTCCTCCTCTCTCTCTGCCTGCCTCTCTGCCTACTTGTGATCTCTGTCTATCAAATAAATAAATAAAAAAATCTTAAAAAAAATGAATAAATGGGGACACCTGGGTGGCTCAGTGGGTTGAGCCGCTGCCTTAGGCTCAGGTCATGATCCTATGGTCCTGGGATCGAGTCCTGCATCGGACTCCTTGCTCGGTGGGGAGCCTGCTTCTCTCTCTCTGCCTCTGCCTGCCACTCTGCCTGTGTGCATGCTCTCGCTCTCTGACAAATAAATAAATAAACTATTTAAAACAATGAATAAATGAAAGTTACATATAACAACATGGATAAAATTTAGCAACATCATTGTGAGTAAAGAAAGCAACCTGCAGAAGAATGTATATAGTAGGATAGATTTAAAGCCCCCAAAGTGGTATGATACATTGTTAAATGGATACAGTTGCGGTAGTCATGGGGGTAGATTCCATGGGAAATGAGAAGCACTAACTTTAGAGTAATGGTTACTCAGAGGTAGGAAAGGAAATGGGATTAGAAAAGAAACAGAGGGAGGATTTTGGGTTTATTTCTTAAGCCATAGTGGTGGGTACCATTAAAACAGGAATCTGGAAGGCAGAAGTTTAAAGAGGTGGAGAGAATCTGTGTTCAGGAAGGGAAGAAGGTACAAGCCAGTTAGCATATCATGGGCCGGACTCCATCAAGAGGATTATACAAAAATATGACTAATTGACATGAAGAGCTGTTAGGAACATATCAAGTAAGAATTAAAAGTACAAAACAATTATTATTTTATTTTATTTTTAATAAATCTTTTTTTAAAGGATTTTATTTATTCATGAGAGAGAGAGAGAAACAGGGGCAGAGGAAGATGGAGAAGCAGACTCTCCGCTGAGCAGGGCACCTGATACGGGCGTCAATTTCAGGACCCTGGGATCATGACCTGAGCTGAAGGCAGATGCCTAACTGACTGAGCCACCCCAGCACCCCTATGAACTTCTTATATAATAAATTCTTGAAGATTTTTAAGAAAACTCACTCTTTTAGAAAAACCTCCCTTATCCACTGCTGTTACCTTGCCGTACCACTATGGGGATCTGAAAGCCTGGAATGTGACATGATTTTAGGTGGCTTAATGCTGATTAAAAGTGTCTTGTTTCCATAAGAATACATTTACTTTAACATATATTGCAAAAATAAATTAGCTTCAATGAATGGTGCTGAAGCAACTGAACATCCACATACCAAAAAAAAAAAAAAAAAAAAAAAAAAAAAAGAGAAAGAGAGAGAGAGAAAATGAATGTAGACACAGATCTCATCTTATACCTTTTCCCCAAAATGAACTCCAAATGGATCATGGACTAAATGTGAAACAGGAAACTATAAAACTCCTGGAGAAAAATATATTAGCTCATCAAACCCAAGATTCAATTAATACTGAAATTTAGAAAGCTGGGATTCCTGCTGGGTAGGGGAAGACCATCTTTTCCATCAGCAGGGTTGGGCCCGCAAGGATATCTACACGGAAAAATGTAATTTACATCCCGGCTTCGCCATACAAAAAAATCCTAAGTGTTAAAGACAAAACAATAAAGCTTCTGGATGATAAACATAAAAAAAAAAACAAACAAAAAACAAGAAAAGGAACACCGTTCTTTTTCATTCTCCTGCTGCAATGGCCCGGGTCACGCGGGAGTTAAATCAGCAGAAGGGGACGATTCTCGGTGGACAACACCTGACTGCTCTTCTCGGTAAATGGGCTCCTCATTTCTGTCCCAGCCAAGTGTTCCTGGTAGAATATGTTATTTATAGCATGACATACAAGGACCTGGCAATACAGTGTGGGCAATGAAACATGACAAATGAAGGTGTCTCCTCGGGGAGGGAAGCTTCCTTGAACATTGCCTTGTTTCCTGTTTTTGCAGCTATATTTGCAAAGACTGTCTGAAGCGTATCATTTAATGAGGGCCTCGTCTGAAAACTTTTTTCCCCCAGACAAGCCAGGACTACCACTGGCTACTTTCTAAGGAGTTGTTGGGTAACTGCCCGAGGAAGCCTGTTGACTAGAGACCACCGTTGGGTCTGAGGGCAAATGGAACCGAGCAATGGTGTGAAAAATCCTACTAGGGCAAATGACCAAAATACATAAAAGAAATGAGCGCTGACTGGGTCAGGTGCGTCTCACACACACGGTTGACGTTGAATCCGCCCAAGCACATAGCGCAGTGAGTGCTATTTTCTTTGCTGTAGAGAGGGGTTCATGGGTGTGTAGTCTGTGCGGTTGCTTGGACTTATGAAAGGCCTGTGTCTCTTTTTATTGGGCCCATGGCTGCCCTCAACTCCCCTAGTGCTCACCAAGCTCTGGGCAGCTCTGCTGTGTTTCCTGGATCCGGAGGAGGAGTAACTATTGGTGGAGGAAGGCTGTGGAAGGAGCTTTGCTGCTGGGGCTGGTTTTACCCCTCTCCTTTCTCTCTGCCTGTTCTTCCCTTTCTCCCCCGTTCTGCTAGCCTTCATCGTACAGTGTCCCTCTCAGTTCCAAATGCTTCAGCAAGTCCTTTTATTTTTCTTTTTAAAAAAGACTTTGTTTATTTATTTGTCAGAGAGAGAGCGAGAGAGCGAGTGACCGCACAAGCAGGGGGAGACAAGGCAGAGGGAGAAGCAGGCTCCCCATTGAGCAGGGAGCCTGATGCAGGACTCGATCCCAGGACCCTGGGATCAGGACCTGAGCGGAAGGCAGATGCTTAACCGACTGAGCCACCCAGGTGTCCCCAGACTGTCTTTGATGAAGCCAGACTCACCCCACTCCCATCAACATTTTGAGTTCTGGCTGGACTGGGTGGCATTTGGGGGATGAATCTCCAGCTTCTCTGCCTGGTCCATGACTGCCTTCCGATGGTTATTCTGGACATCAGCCAGACAGGGGCAGCTAGAGTCCGGCAGGCACTTCAAACCCTGCTTACTCTCACGGTGTACCTTTTTTTTTTTTTTTAAGATTTTATTTATTTATTAGAGAGAGAGAGCGAGCGAGCACAGGCAGACAGAGAGGCAGGCAGAGGCAGAGGGAGAAGCAGGCTCCCTGCCGAGCAAGGAGCCCGATGTGGGACTCAATCCCAGGATTCTGGGATCATGACCTGAGCCGAAGGCAGCTGCTTAACCAACTGAGCCACCCAGGCGTCCCACGGTGTACCTTTCTGCCCATGGTTGTGATCACTAGCTGAGGCACCTGGCTGACTCAGCCAGTTAAGCATCTGCCTCTGGCTCAGGTCGTGATCTCTGGGTCCTGGGATTGAGTCCTGCATCGGGCTCCCTGCTCACTGGGGAACCTGCTTCTCCCTCTGCTGCCCGCCTGCTTGTGCTCAGTCTCTCTCTCTCTCTCTCTGATAAACAATATATAAAACCTTAAAAAAAAAGTCACCTCTCGTCTGAGTGTCTTGAAGTTTCCCTTTCTTGTTCTCGATGTCAGTAAATCCTATGGGTTTGTGTTTTCTGCCAGAAAAGTCCTATCCCCTTAAATACTGCCCTGGTGTGTTCCTCGGTTCTCTCTCCGGGAGTTTAGAGCTGCGCTAACTGGGCACATGCACACTCTCCCTCTCTGTGTCTCTGTCATTTTCAGTTAGTAACACTCTCTATAATCATACTTATGAAGTTTAATTGGTGTGTTAAAAAGGGGGGAACTTTATCATCTTATTTTTGTGTTTAATTGAGGTAAAATTGACATGTGATATTATATTAATTTCAGGTGTACAACATAACGATTCAAAATTTGTCTACACCTGGAATGATCGCTGTGATTACTGTAGTTAATATCTGTCACCTGGCACCGGGTAACCGGTCTCTTTGCCCTGTCTTTGGCCCCTTCCAGGCCACCCTCCACATTACTGCAGAGAGTTACCTAATGATAAAACCATCCCGATCATTCACTGTCACGAGCTCCCTGGTGGCCGCCGGATAAAGTCCAAATGCCTCTTGCTGTCTGGCCCCCTTGTGTCTTCTCAATTTCATCTTTTGTTTCTCTCCTGTACACCATGCACCAGCTGCTCTGGGTTCCCTGTTCTCCAAAAAAAAGAAACCTTACCCTTTGTGACTCTCCTTGCAAATGCTGTTTCTGCCTGCAATTCTTCATCTTACCCTTCCCCCATCCTCTTCGTGGTGCCTGCGTTCTCTACACCGTGGCTCAAACGTCGCTGGTGCTAGTAAGTCTTCCCAGACCCCCAGCTACTCCTTTCCTGACTTCTCTCTTCTTTTTTTTTTTTTTTTAAAGTATGCTTTTATTTATTTGACAGAGAGAGAGATCACAAGGAGGCAGAGAGAGAGGGAAGCAGGCTCCCTGCTGAGCAGAGAGCTCGATGCGGGGCTCGATCCCAGGACCCCGAGATCATGACCTGAGCTGAAGGCAGAGGCTTAACCCACTGAGCCACCCAGGTGCCCCCCGACTTCTCTCTTCTTATTCACACCTGTCACGTTATATTGGGAGCATTTGGCTATGCATCTACCTGTCAGTGGTAGGAAGGCAGGAATAATATTTATTCCTCTTTGTATTCCCAGGGACGAGCCCAATGCCAGGCATGTAGGAGGGAATGATGAGACATACTATGTGTGTGGGAATAAAGCTTGAGTGATGGTATTATTTTTGTTTATTTTTTTTTTAAGGAGAGAGAGAAAGAGAACAAGTGGGGAGAGGATCAGAGGGAGAAGAGAGAGAGAATCTCAAGCAGGCTCCACGCTCAGCATGGAGCCTGACACGGGTGTTGATCTCATGACCCTGAGATCATGACCTGAGCTGAAATCAAGAGTTGGACACTTAACCAACCGAGCCACATAGGTGCCCCAATGTATTATTTTTAAAAACTACTTTGATTTTTGACTTTTTAAACAGATAATTGACATGGTATGTGTTACTTTTGATTTAAAAAAAAGTACTATCAATAAATGTGTTTTACAAACTATTTTTAAATGGTGTATACTTAATAAGCAATAAAATGTGTGGGTCTGAAAAGTTTAGGTTGATACATTAGACTGTTGGTATACACCTGTGTAACCGCCTCCCCAAGCAAGACAGAATATTTCTGTCACCTCAGAAAGTCTTCATGTCCTCTTTCCAGTCAAAGAAAGACCCACTGCCTTTAAGAATGACCCACTTTGTGATTTCTGTCATCACGGTTTAACTTTGCCTGTTCTAGAGTTTCATATAAATGAAATCATACAGTATGAACTCTCCAGTAGCTGCCTTCCCCCTCACGTCATAATGTTTTTGAGACTGACCCACTTAGCAATGGTTTGTTCCTTTCATGGCTCAGAAATATTCCAATACAGGACAATTCATACAACCATTCTCCAAGTACGAGTGAGTGACCTTGAAAATCTGAGAGACATTATGGCGTCCTGTGACCTTGGAGGGTGGCATCCGTGAGAGCAGAACTTTGGACTCTTATTAGGGATTCACAAGGTCTAGGTGTTGCTTATGGTAAGTGACACCAGACTGATCCTTTCTCTGTTGCTTTCTCTCTATTGCCATTAGACTGATGGTTGACACAACTTTCTGCTCACATTGTGCCTGCCTGTGGTATTTCTGTTGCTGATTTTGGGTTCTGTGTTGCAGCGGAACATAGATAAACCAGCTGTCTTAGAATCATTTCTAAGGAATGGTCTGGCGGGAGCTCCCTCATGTGGGACTGCGATACTGATTTTGGCTTCCCTGAGGTCTTTTATTTCCCTCCATATTTCTAGTGTCTTAGTCATGTTCCAGATGTTGGAGTTGCTCCTGGATTGTACCCTCTGGCAAAGTTTGGGTCTCTGGGCTCCAGATTCCTCTCTGCTCTGACCACAGGTCTTATGCTCTCTGTCTGGCTTGCATCTCTAGGTACTAGCCCCATCCTGTATGACTACCATGAACGGCCTATGACCCTCTCGCTTAGGATGCTCAACACTGATGCCAACCTCTTACCTGCAACTTGTATGTGTGTCTCTGAGCCCAGCTTTGTGTCACAGACCCTGACCTCTGCTTTGCCCTCATTGCTTATCATGTTACATAGACCCCCTTGCCATTGACACCTTTCACATAGAAACTACATAGGTGCCAGGTTATGAACGCTGGGAACGGCCAAGGGCACCCTTATTCTCTTATTCATCACACCTGCCTGCTGCTCCTCTTAACACTGCATTGACTATATACACTCACACTGAATCCTTAAACTCTCATCACAGAGCTTTGAAGCTGGTGATAGTGTCCCTGTCTTAGGATGAATGTAGGAATGAGTACAGAAAAATGAAATAACCGCAAAGGACTCCCCCCACCCCCGCCAGCCACACACAAAGGTTATGCTTTCCATAATAGGTTTCCAGCCTCACATCATTTAATAGGGTGATCCACAATTCCAATTTGCCCAGGACTCTCCCAAGGTTTTTTTTAAAGATTTTATTTATTATTGGCCAGAGAGAGAGCACAAGTAGGGGGAGCAGGCAGAGCAGAAGGAGAAGCAGACTCCCTACTGAACAAGGAGTCCAATGTGGGACTTGATCCCAGGATGCTGGGATCATGACCTGAGTTAAAGGCAGTTGCTTAACTGACTGAGCCACCCAGGCATTTCCTCTCCCAAATTTTAACACTGGAATTCCTGCATCCTGGGGTGCTCCATGGTTGCAGGCCAATCAGGAGAGTTGCTTTATCTAAAACTTAATCAGAAGGACCTGTTGCCTTTCATTTACCTGACAGTGTTTTAATCTCCAAGAGCATTTATTAACCCAAAGGAGATAAACTTTTAGAGATAGTTTTGACAGAGCATGCCAATCTCCAGTATTCACTAACTGCACATCTGTTTCTTCAGCCCTCCAGTGTTTGGTAGAGGCTAGAGTGAGGACACACACACAGGGCTTACCTCCCTGGAGGAGAGCAGGGATTTGCATGCTCTGGATTGAACACACTGTCAGATCACTAATGCTTCAGACACTCTGTTCCTGGACTGCATAAAATCACACAGTGCTGCACTATGGGAGGGGGCATTGACTCTGACTCCCCATGCTCAGGGGCTGCCAGCTTACAGGAACTCTTCATTCTGGAAAAGCTCTTAGAAGAAAACAAAAACAAGGAGAAGGAATGCTCTCGACCCTTCTCATATGGGAGTGCATGTCCTGGACGGTGGAGGAGATGGCATCCTGACTCAGGGACAGTGGGGATTTATAGCCCTTTGTTTTGCGTTTTTACGACCTTGGAAGAAGGACATTGTTATGTCACTGAGATTTAGGCTATTAGCAATAAAATAATTCATTCTCAGCAGATATCTGAGATTTGGGGGAAAATTTTTTTGGAAAGATTTATTTATTTGAGAGAGAGAGAAAGCACACAGAGGGAGAAGGAGAAGCAGGCTCCCTGCTGAGCAAGGAGCCTGATGCTAGATTGGATCCCAGGACCCCTGTGCTCACTTTGGCAGCAAATATACTAAAATTGGAATGATACAGAGAAGATTAGCATGGCCCCTGTGCATGGATCCCAGGACCCTGGGATCGTGACCTGAACTGAAGGCAGGTGCTTAACCCACTGAGCCGTCCATGTGCCCTCAGGGAAAACTTTTAAAAACAAATCTGAACTGTTGTGATCAGGCAAGCTGCAGAGTAAAGTCAGACTTACATCCAGGTGGAAATGGCTGAGGCTGGGGAAATGGGCTATAAAGATATGAAAATTAGAATCTCTTTCTAGACAGAAAGGGATTTGTTCTCCAGAAAGTGTTAGAGACAAATGTCTCAGAGGAGAGCGAGTTCAGTGTGGACTCAAGGCTTTGGGGGAGAAGAAGTCACCTAAATGAGGTACAGAAGGAAAAGCAGTGTATGAACAGAGGTGACCGGTGAGGAAAGTGAAATACATCTTGGACGACGTGTACAGGCACACATTTCTGTCTTCCAAGGCCACGTGCTTTTCACTCTATGAGGGGCCTCTTGTGTTTGGACTTTGCCCCAACAAAGTGTCATAGAAAGCACTAAATATATATGATTTTAATTGAACCAGGAAAATTCTTCACTCCTGATAAGGACTCCAGAGTCCCGCAGGCCTGGTCTTGAATCCTAGCTCTGCCATTTAGCAGTTTCGTGTCCCCAGGTGAGGTGTGGAACCCCCAACACCCAGCTTCCTCCTCTGTACCATGGGGTGACACCTGCCTTGCCTATCTCAAGGTTTGTGGTGAGGGTTAAACGTGAGGATGTACATGAACGTGCTTTGAAAGTGGTAGACTTCTGTGCACATGGGGTAGCAAGTAGTTTTGGAATGAATTATGTTCCACAATTCAGATGTTGAAGTCCTAACCTACAGTGTGACTGTACTGAGACATAGGGCCTTTAAGGAGATCATCAATGTCAAATGGGGTCATCAGGGTGGGCCCTAAATCCAAAAGACTGGTGTCTTTATAAGAAGAGGGAGAACCATCAGAGATCTCTCTCCTGCTCTGCTCAAGCACAGAGAAAAGCCTTGGAAGCACAGAGTGAGAAGGTGGCCGTCTGCAAGCCAGGAAGTGAGCCCTCAACCCAGTCAACCCGGCTGACTCCTTGCTGTTTGCCTTCCAGAACTGCACAAAAAAGGAATGTTTGTTGTGTAGGTTATCTGTACTTTGTTACAGCAGCCGTAGCAGACCAATACAGAAGAAAATCAAGGTTTCCATGGCAATATGCAACTTAGAGAACGCTTTCTTGGGCATTTTCTTGTTTCGCATTTTTATTTTTTGTTGAAGGAGTAACAAACACTCCCAAGCAGCATGTAGACATTTGTTTTAATTAAGTGCATGTGTTTGTTTGCATCATCAAATGTGGAGAATAGGCTTGGGTCTTGTCTTCCTGCTGCTTTGCATTCTGGAAGCAGGTGGGAATGTCTGACAGTTCAGTAGAATGGCTACAAGTGCAGAACAATAGGTATTCTTTGGAAAAAACTCCTGGCACTTCTCATCCTAAACTTCCTCCTCCTTTCTCCCTATATGTTGTTATAGCTTCTAGGGCCAATATAAACTTTTTTTCCCTCCCAGCTGTGATAAGTGGTGTACAGTGCTGGTGGAAGATAAGAGGCTACAATTTTGTGGAAAGGATTCGGAGAAACACGAATGCCCTCCTTCCTTCCTGCATCCCTGACTTCTTGGAGCAGTAAGTCATGGACACAATGGCTATGGTCTGCTTTCAGTTTGTTGTTCTCAGGGGTTGATATGGGTTTATCTGTCTTTCTGCCTCTCCTCTTTGCTCTCTGCTAACCGCTTTCCTCTCCCAGCCCCACACCAACACCCCCGCCTCTCCCTAGTAATGTTAACAATTAGAGTCAAGAGGGACTGTCTCATGTTGTCTTAACCTGGAAAGGCCTTGGGAAGCCATGAAGAGAGCATCCCCTTTGTCCTGGCAGTAGTGTCTACTAGGTATTCAAGCCCTTTGGCTTCTACCAGTACTGCTGGGGTTATTAATTCAGTGGTGGAAAACGAGCCCTCTTCTGGTCTCTTCTCCTTCCATCATGAAATACTTTAATCTGGACTAGCTGGGGTAAGATCTCATTCTCTTTTGAGCATTGACCTATCAACTATCTAGAGAGATTTTTTTTGGAAGGTTTTATTTATTTATTTAACAGGGAGAGAAAGAGAGAGAGAGAGAGCACACAAGCAGGGGGAGTAACAGACAGAGAGAGAAGGAGAAGCAGGCTTCCCGCTGAGCCAGGAGCCCCACGTGGGACTTGATCCCAAGACCCTGGGATCATGACCTGAGCTGAAGGCAAATGCTTAACCACTGAGCCACTCAGGAGCCCTAAAAGAGGTATTTTCTTCGTGTTTTCACATCCAACCTGATAGGAAGTAAAATAGTTTTGGGTTTAGGAAGTCAAATGCATAAAAGATATACATATGTAAATATATACATCTTTATATCTATATTTTTACATAGATATATCTTTATATCTATATAGATCTTTATATATCTATATCTATATTTATATATCCTTATATATATTTACATTGACATGGATGGAACTGGAAGGGATTATGTTAGGTGAAATATATCAACAGAGAAAGACAATTACCATCTAGTTTCACTCATATGTGGAACATAAAGAATAGTGCAGAGGACCATAGGGGAAGGGAGGGAAAGCTGAATGTGAGGAAATAAGAGAGGGAGACAAACCATAAGAGACTCGACTCTGGAAAACAAACTTGAGAGCTGCAGAAAGGGAGGTGGGGGGATGGGGTAACTGGGGGCTGGGCATCAAGGAGGCCCCATGATGTGACAAGCACTGGGTGTTTTACACAACTAATGAATCATTGCGCACTACATCTGAAACTAGTGATGTTCTATACACTGGCTAATTGAATTTAAATGGGAACAAATTTGATCAAAGACAACCAAGCTCTTCCAGCTCTATGGAAGTGAGCTTCTCCTCTGGTAAGGAAGGACTGCGTCCTTAGGCCCAAGCATGATATTCCAATTTCACATCCAGGAACAAAATCTGTTATTTCCTGATTTATTCCACAAGAGTTTGTGGAGCTTATTAGGGAAAATTCTTCCACAATCCTAAGTTTTTTTTTTTTCTCTTTGTACTTGGAATCAAATAAATATATCCTTTTTCTTTGACTTGAAATTCTAGAAACTGTGCAGGCATTTGGAGAGTAGAAGATGGAGCGTGTAGAAGATGCTCAGTAAGTGTTTTCTGGAATGAAACAGATGTATTCCAGTTACGTTTGACAACCACTGGGGTATCAGCTACTCTCCCCGGCTAAAAGTCCAGGCAGAGTGTGGGGCGGGCGACTTTACTTCCGTGTGTTGTTTTAGATTTTGAAGTGTGGTTGCTGTTGTACTTGCTAGTGAGAAGCAGAACACTCGTCTTTGCAGTGACTCTCTGCTTGGCCCACAGCATTGACTGTTTATGGTTCAAGGAAGCAGCCGACTTTCCTCCTGGACCCGCTGGAGATTGACAGGTCCTGTTTGGCTGAGGGCGGGGAGGCTCAGCCCCTAAGAGGGACCCTTCTGTACCCTGACAAGAGAGTCTAGAAGCCAGCTGGAGGGGACGAGGAGCAAACACTAATCCTGGTCTTGCTGGGGAGAAGGAGCAGGGAAGACCCTTCCCCATACCTGCTGCCCCCCTCCCCGGGCACTGGGCATTGGGCTTTTTTTTTTTTTTTTTTAAGATTATTTATTTATTTATTTGTCAGAGCGAATGAGCACAGGCAGACAGATTGGCAGGCAGAGGCAGAGGGAGAAGCAGGCTCCCTGCTGAGCAAGGAGCCCGATGTGGGACTCAATCCCAGGACGCTGGGATCATCACCCGATCCGAAGGCAGCTGCTTAACCAACTGAACCACCCAGGTGTCCCTGGGCATTGGGCTTTTGTCCATGCAACCCTGATGCTGGGTGCAGCCCTGCTCCTTTATGATCTTAATCCACAGGGAATATTCTTATCTGATACAGTCTTCCTATGTTACCCTATCCACCACAATAGTCGCAGCAAAACATCAATCTCTTGCTAACACATCCATTCATCTAGAAGGGACTCATGGTGGCCTGTGGCGGTTACCATAGGAGCGGAGTTCTGTGATGAAGCTGCCTTCCTCAGGGAGGAGAGCATGTGCCCCCACTTATTGCCCTTCTCTGTGCTGCCATG
Source organism: Taxidea taxus jeffersonii (assembly GCA_003697995.1). Lineage (NCBI taxonomy): Eukaryota > Metazoa > Chordata > Mammalia > Carnivora > Mustelidae > Taxidea > Taxidea taxus. Next base: position 39,561 of record ML103465.1, read on the forward strand.
TGGGCCGCTCGGGGCCAGCAGTGACCCTGAGGCTCTTGACACACACACTTAAGGCATGGCCTCCTTTCTTGACCCCCTTGCAAACAGAACAGGAAATCCATGTGTGGTGAAGTTGAGGGGTCCATAGTCTCCAATGAGTTTCTCTAGCATTGAATCTGTTCTCCTTTTTCTTCTTCACATTTTGATATTAATGTATTTTCTTATTGTGAGCCCCATTCTTCCAGCGGGCTGAGCGATTGCCCAGCTCTTGGATAAAGAATCTTCTGACACTGACCGTGTCTGTGATGGGGGTGTGTGGGAACCGCATCTTGAATATCCTTGATCTTGGCACCCAGAAGATGCTTGGGTGAGCTGGGTGGACCCAGAGCAGATTTTTAAAAATGTTTTCCTTGCTTTTTCACACAGTTACTTTTCTACCAACTGACTTTGATTAGCTCTCTGGAATCTGGTAAGTTAGCTACATGAAGAGCTCTGCTCGAAGGAGATTTTGCCTTTTTCTTTCCACACATTTTAGACCTAAGTGGGCACAGCTCTGTGGCCCAGAAGGAGGGCCTTAATGCCTGGGGTTCTAAGGCCTCTTTTTTTTTTTTTTTTTTTTTTTAAGATCTCTCCAGGACTTTATTCTTCCTACTGATGTTCCCTCCTCTACTTCTTCACTTTCCAGAAGGCAGCCCATGGGCCCAGAGTATGCATGTATATATTTTTGTGATTGCTTAAGAGTAATTGTTGGTGTTTAAAATACTCTCTTGACCTTGATGTACTGGTTTGCCAGCAAATTTTATAGTGTAAGCTGAAGCAGAAAAAAGATGTCTATGTTCTAGTTCTCCGTGATACTTAGCACACTGTGATATTTATTTGTCAAATACCACTAATGGTAGCATAAAGAAGAGATGACAGGACTCTTAGGAAGGTGGGGTAGGCCTTATTCTCAGTGCATTATACAATACTTTGTGGCCTGGATCAGACTCAGGTCTCCCTTTGCCTGTCATCCCCTGAGACCTTGCTGTCCTACAACGTTCCAGTGGCATAAGGAGAAGAAGGCAAATTCTTTGCCCTCAAGACACTTGGGAATAGGCTGAGAGGTGAGTAGTTACATGCAATGTGATGGTCGTTACTATACAGATTTGGGGAGACCGCACGGAGGCACGGAGAGTGTTTGGGAAGCAGGGCGAATGAGGGTTGAGCTGAATTGAGACCAGGGTTTCTCATCCTTGGAGCTGTTGACATTCTGGACTAGATCATTCTCTGTTGTCCTGTGCAGAGTGGAATATGGAGTGTGGCCTCTGTACTAGGTGACCATGATCGCAACCCTCTTCTCTCCAGGTTGTATTAATTAAAAAAAAAAAATGCCTCCAGACACAGCCAGCTGTCCCCTGTGGTAAGATGGCCCCTGGTTGAGATTCACAGAGTCGCTAGTGGAAGCAGAGAGGACAAGGACTTCCCGTGCACAGGCACAGAGGTGGGAGAGAGCTGGGGCCCACCCAGGCGGCCTCCAGGGCTGCAGAACTGGGTGGAACTCAGTATACTTGGAGGCCAAGAGATAAATGGGCCCATTTTTGAAAGTCTCACAGGCAGAACACAAACTAGCCACTTAGGTGCAGGGGAGGCATCCACAATCAAGTAGCATGTTACTGGGTAGCCCACAATGGGTGTTATCAACATATGCACCATCTGGCAGCTTCCTATTACAACTAATGCATCTTGCTAAGTACACTCGAAGCTTTAAAAATCCTTATTTTAGAATGCAGCACTCTAAAGTTTGATGCCTTGGGGCAAAGCCTAGGTCTCTTTCTTTTTTTTACAGTCATGCTCTGGAGGGAGGACTTCATGTGTACTGGCTGGGAGCCAGCGTGGAAGGTGGCAGAAGGCCCTTGTCATAGCAAGACAACCTGTTGAGAGACATAGGAGGGCACCAAGGCTATAGTCTGGAGACCAGGGAGGAGGCAGCAGAAACAATGAAGACCTGAAACAAAGACAGAATGGACCCAGGATGGAGAGGAGGGCTGGCTTATGAGCCAAGAGAGGGCGAAATTGGCCAGGCTAGCCCGGGGGGCCCAGGGAGGGGAAGGGGCTGTGCAGGAGGAGCCTGGGTTATTGGGTTTGGGTATCTGCCTTGTGTAGGTGCCCAGAGATGGGGGCTAAGAGAAGAGCCGGTGCAGGTACAGGGGAAGACGAATATGGCTAGAGTCACTGGCTGGGACAGTAGGGAAATGACCTCTTGGACCGTTGGAATCTGGGGCTGGGGAGAAAGGACCAGGCTGCAGACACACATCTGTGAGTCACTGAATTGAGGTGGTTGGAGCTGTGGGGGTCCCCAGAGGGGTGTGTAGAAAGAGTGGGGCGCTTAGGATGGACTCCTGTTCTCCGTTCCTGGTAAATCCCGCTCACAAGCCCTTCTCCCAGCATCCCTTCCCAAACCAGCGGCCCCCTGGCAGGGCCTCTCAGCCAGCCCTCCCTTGGAAGTCAAAACTGCTGGCTAAACAGCCACCACCCCGGAGACGTTTGGGGTCCGACAACTCTCTGTATTTCCAGTAACGTCTGTGTTTCCCTCTTGTCTTCCCGACTCACGGTAAACTCATTCGGGCAGGGCTCCATTTTTGTATCTCCTCCCCCACCTTACTCTACATCAGTTCAATCCAGTAATGACCCCACTCTGAGGGCCTTGGGATACTTAGCTGAAGATCCCGGGGCCAGCTGCGCACTCCACTAGAGGACAAAGTTCAGCTGTCCTACACCCCTGTCCCTCCTGCCAGCACCTGGGCCTCAGGGCTGACTCACTGAGTCAACATTTCTCAGGTCTGCTCAGTGGATCCTGAACCCCGATTCTACATGCACCCCGAAAGGAGAAACTCCTTGGCCTCAGCTCTGACAACACCCCTTGGAAGACTGGGGGCTTATTTTGCTAAAAATATGTTGGATGTTGGAGCAGCAGGTTGAAACACAAAGCACTGGGTTCGCTGTTTAGTTTGGGAAAAATATTAAAATTCTGTTAATGCCGTGTCATGGGGGGTCAGCCGCAGAACGACCGGTTAGAGGCCTTTAGAACTCGGGGCCACTGGAAGGACAGCTCAGAGCTATGGTAAAATGTGTTCTCTCCTGCCGGGGTTATCTGCCAAGAAGGGGGGCAGCTTATCACCACGGATGTTTGCGCCAGGATCCTTGGGTGCACTTTAACCCACTGTTGCAACTGGGGTCACATGTGGAAGCCGCAGGATCTGGGTCCCCTGGTGCTGCTGAGCCGGGCCAGCACCAGATGTCAGCTGCGTGCTCTGACCTGCGCACCGGCCCGGGCTGGCGAGGGGTGTCCGCGCCCAGCGGGCTGCGTCTGCCGTGTGAACATGGGGTGTGACTGCTGGCGGCCATGTGGTCCAGAGGGAGGGACGCTGCTCGGCTCAAGGCTTCCGTCTCCTTTCTGCTGGAAGGGAGGTGGAGTAGCACGTCTGGGGCAGGGACCCCGTTTTTTGACTTATCCTTCTGTGCGTTCTGCGCACATTCTCTTCAGATCTGGCCCAGAGTGCTGGGCCCTGGGCGATTTTGCTTCTTGCCCCAGCTGCAGGCTTAATAATGGTGTGAATCAGAAAGTGTGATTAGCCAGCATCCACAAGTGTGGCACCCAGGCGTGTTTCAGCTCAACAGGGCTTTATTTTGGGGCTGTGGCCAAAGGCTGGATTTGCTGTTGCTGGTTCGGCCACGTTGCCAGCTCCCCAGATCCAACAGCACAGGGGTGGAGAGCGACTTTCCTGCACCTCGTGGGGGGTTTCAAGCCTGAAACTGAGAGCTGAGAGCTAAGAGGCCAGAATACCCAAATCGGTCCTAGCATCGCCGTGCGGTTTTTAGGCTGAAAGGTGTCAAGAGAAACAAACAGTGGGGCGAGCTTCCTTTAGGCGGGAGTCCTTCTATTCAGAATGATGGAATTTAAAATCTATGGGTCCTACGCTCTCTCCTATTCTTTCCATGTGTGTGTGCCAGGTCCAAGGCTGTGAGCTTCTACGGTGTCAGATGCCCGTGGCTTTTTCATTTCATCTTATTTTGTTTTTGTTAGGAGGAACATGAGGCCAGAAAGAAAGGTGTGCCAAGCCTAGCTTCTCTATCTTTATGCAGAGATTTGCTCACATGCCAGAGGTGGGCGAAAGCCTCGGGTGCCTCTGTCTCTGGGGCAGAGGTGAGTTTGGGCCAGCGGGTGGGTGCAGAGCAGAGAGCCAGGGAGACCTGGCCTTGGCTTAGGAGCCCTGGGGCTGGGGGTGGGGGTGGGGGGCTTGTTGGAGGGGCTAAGCACTCTTCAGGCCCTGTGTTCCCAGGTAGGGTTTAACCCTTCCTTATTCGTGCCCTGTGACCTTTTGCACATCTTCATTGCGCAGCTCCCAGTTTCCCATTGCACGTTGCTGGGCGTGTTGGGGTAAGAGCGGTAAACACCCCAGAGAGGGAGAAGGCAGAGGGAGCAGGCAGGGGAAGCATCTTGCTCATCTGCTCCAAATTTCCTTCTCCCTCCAGGGCTAACACACCCCCACCCTTCCTTCTCCTTCTCCGATGGAGGATACTGAAAACGGGCCACGTTTCCCCTTCCTTGCCCCGACAGAGGGGCCCTTCTGCTTAGCCCAGGAGGTTGCCTGCTGGCTGGGAACTATAGGAACACGTGGCTGCCACATAGGCAGTGAGTCAGCATCCCACTGTTCTAAGAGGCTCTGGGAACCCGGCAAGGGTGCTCATCACCTCGGGTTAATATTAACTGTCCAGGCAGGTCCAAGAAATCCAGAAAGAGAGGCGTGGCGTTCTCCTGCTGGAAGGACCGGGCAGAGGAGCCAAGAGTCCTCCCAACCTGGGCCCTTCAAATCGCCCAGTTTATCCCCCTCCTGAAAGTAGTTTTCTCTTACCCTTCTGCCCACGTGTTTGGATGAGATACTGCAGTGGGCTCGGCTCATGTAGGGGAGGGGGCTGAGGGCCACAGCAGGCTCATGAGTTTTTAGAGGTTAGGAAGAGCTTTGGGGCCAGAGCTGGGTGAGAGGTTCAAGGTCCACCATTGATAGCTCTAGGACTGTGGGAGCGTTCCTCTTGCTCTCCTTTTTGGGGGAAAAAGACCTCATTGCATGTACATTTCACATGAGATAATATGAGTAAGGGGCAGCGGTTAGGTTCCTTTTTATGAATGGCTGTTTCCCTTGACACTTCCCCCAAGTTCTGGCTTTCCTGTCACAACAGGGAAGCTTCTCAAATAATTCTGCTGCGAAATCTGGAGCTGGGGTTTTATGCAGCACGAGGAGCCTCTGGTTTCTGCTTCCCTCAGTGATTCGAGGAGGGTGACCGTGTGCACAGAGTTGGGGGCACCACGGAGTGGGGCGCCGCCCTGGGCTGCACTGACTCATCACAGGTGCTGGGTTGGGGCTTGTAAATCATTGATTCACCCCAGTAGGGATTTCCTCAGTGCTCCCCAATCCATTCTTGGACCCAAGATGTCTTGATTATGGAATGTCTTCTGACATTTGGAAAGGTGAGTTCTGAACGGCCATGAGCAAGCACTGTGCAGCCTTGGGGATTTGGGCAAAAGGGTCATGAAGTCGAGCATTGCATCTCCTGTCCTTGGAGGCTTATCATTCACTGACAGATAACCAGAGTCTTGGACAGCTGACTCACGATGGGGGTTTAACTCCTTCTGGAACGGTTCATGGCTAGGTCTTAGGAAGTTGGGAATATGAAATAAGAGGCAGATTGGTTTATTTTCTTGGCAAATATTTACTAAGCACCACTATGTGACGGGCTCGTTCTAAGACACAGAAGATGCAGAGAGCACCGAGCTGAACGGACAGGTTCCCAGTTTGCATGCAGCCGCATTTCACGGAGGGAGGACAAGAAGTAAACAGGTGTTTAAATAAATAAACAAGAGCATTCGGCAGGCAGTAAGCTTGGATGATGAAAAACTAGGCCATGGTTCTCAAACCTGAGCGAGTCTCAGAGACACTGGCAAGGCCAGTTAAAACACAGCTGGCAAGGCTCTGCCCTCAGCCTTTTTGATTCAGTGTCAGGGAGGGGCTGGATAATTTGCTTTTCTAATGAGTTCTCGGTGGGGAGGCGGGCTTGGGGGGACATGGGGAGGGGACGCTGATGCTGCTGGTCCCTGGACCACACTTTGAGAACCACCAACTCCCTCTTGGTAGGAAGGGATGGGGTGGGGGGCTGGTTTAGAAACAGCCCTCAGGAAGAAGGGGTCAGAGCTCCTTTTAGTCATCTAGGGGCAGAGAGGATGGAGGTTGTGTGTTTTCTGCAGTTTCTTGTTTGTTTGTTTGTTTGTTTTTTATGTTGTGGAAGGGACAGCTGGAAAGAAACGGAAGACTTGGTCTCCCTCACCTCTCACTTGCTTTTGTCCCTGACTAGATTAACATTTGGAATCTTCCTGCCCTGGGGAGCTGGCTGTCCAGTTGGCCTGAGGACAGGACACTGCTCTGGCCGAGAGTCCTCTCATCTGTTAGTTCTCACGAAGCAGCAGTCTGAAGGCCAGATCTCAGTCGCAACATTTCGGAAACATCACTGTCACCCAAGAGAAGGACATTCCTAGTTTAGTTGTAACCAGCCCCGGGGATCCTTGGGCCCCTTCTTACCAGTCGCTGTATGGGTAGTTGTGTTTTTGTACCAATCTGTCTGTCCACAAAATAGGGATAAAAGCCATCACAGACTCCTCGATTGTAATTTATCCGAGGTGGACGGCCTAACTTCGTCTTCCTATCTCAGGGTCTGGCAGCATGCTGCTTTTCATGGTGAGCCGTACATGCTTATTGATTTCAAATACACGCTCTGTCATCTATGACCATCTCCAGCTGCTGGGGATTTCGTGGCAGAGGAGACAGATCCAGCCCCTCCCTTCATGGGGTTGATGGTCCAAATAGGGGATGCAGTAGGTAATTTCCACGTGGAGGGTTGTCTCACATTCTATGCTAGGAGTGGGACCGGGCGCCATGGGAACACATAACCTGGGGAGGTCAGGAGGGCTTCCTGGAAGAAGTGACATAGAACCTGGGACGCGAGTCAGGTGGCTAGATAAGGAGTGGTGAGGGAGTGACATAGGTGCTGGCCCTCCGGTGAGGGAAAGCATGTATGGTACAGTTGCTGCAGGGGCCCCAATCCCGAAGGTCTGGAAGGAATGAGTGAATGATGCTGGAGACACTGAGAACATGTCTTAGGGGGGGTGGTCTCCCTGCTTGGTGGCTATCTACAGCATGTGTCAAGGTTCTGCCTTAGGCCCAGGTTGGGGAAACTTGCGGTGGTGGTTCTTGGGTGCTGTGTGGAGTTGGCTCTGTGTACAGATCCCCGTTCCCAGATTTGCACTTCCTCTTACCTGCGGAACAAGGAGTTCTGGGCAAACCAGTTTGGATCAAGGAAGGAGCTTGTTGAGCTCTTCACCATGAAAGGGCATTCCTAGAACAAAACGACAATGCTACAGTGTGCACCCCCACAGTGTAGTTGGGGGAAAGATGGTGCCCAAAGTGCTTGTGGAAATCCTAAAACACAGTCTTAGTGTTGATGGCTTTGGCCTGGAGAGGGATTGCTCCTTTCCTCTTGGACTCGGTTGGCCTGCCTGGCACGTAGGTTCTGATGAATGACTCTGTGACCTGGGACCAGCCAGGTCCCCTGTGGGTACCCCACTTTTTTAGAGTTACAAAATGGGGAATAGTCTCTTCCTCTGAGCACATCCTGGGGATTCTGTGTAGAGAAATGAGATGGTGTTTGTGCAAACAGTGGGCCCCCGGAGGATAAGATCAAACCTCCAGGATGTTGATTGTTAAAGGCATCTGGCTGGTGTGCCCATGATTGCTGCTTACGCTGTGTGTGTGTGTGTGTGTGTGTGTGCACGCGAGCGTGTGTGTACTGAATGGTTAACTGTTCAGCCTGGCATCCGTATTTAGTTTATTTTCATAAAAATACTCGTAGCTTGCTTTCATGTAGACTTTCTTCTATTTTATTTATATAGAGGAGAGTATGTTCTCTAGGTTAAACTTCAGGCTCACAGAACATCTCAAATATAAAGAGAAAGGGCCGAACACCATTCTTTTAGGTTAATTTTTAATTGTGCTTGGAAAAGCCACACATTTTCAGCTAAAGTTTGCGTTTTGGGTGAGAAGTGTGTGTCACCGCAAAAACTCTTTGAACCCCGTTCCCTTTCTCTTTGAAATTCTTTTTCCTAAAACCATTGAGATTCTCCAGCTTCTTTCATCAGCAGGCAGTGCCCCCTTCGAAAGTGCAAGGGTCTTACTTAAACACAAAGACCCGCTAACATCCTGTGTCCCGATGGACTGGTTTTCTGGCCAGGCTTCCTCTGCTCCAGCTGAGCTGGATCTCCTCCCTTCTGCTCTGTTTTTTTTTTTTTTAAAGATTTTATTTATTTATTTGTCAGAGAAAGAGGGAGAGCAAGCACAAGCAGGGGGAGTAGTAGGCAGAGGGAGAAGCAGTGTCTGTGCTGAGCAAGGAGCCCGATGTGCAAGTCGATTCCAACTCTGGCATCATGACCTGAGCTGAAGGCTGACGCTCAACCGACTGAGCCACCCAGGCATTCTTGTTCTGGACTTTTTTGACGCTAGGACGTAGGAGAGATAAGACTGAAGTTACCTGTAGGTAAGACATACAGAATTTTCTAATTGTTTTGGATGTTCTGTCTCTCGGGCTGACTCACATGTTTGTTTTGCAGACAGGAAAGGAGCTCCCAACCTGGAAAGACAGAAAGCCTTTCCATTGGCTTTCTCTTTTTACTTGTCTGATTTTACTTGTCTGATTTCCTTCCTATTTCTCATGGAGGAATGGAATGGAAGTAGGAGAGATGAATTTCCACTGTAAAACTGAGCTTGGGGCGTGATGCAAGGAAGGAAGTTAAAGTGGCTGATCCCAAGTGCAAAGTATAGTTTGTGACTGAGGATAATTAAGCTTGACTTTTTGTTGTTGTTGTTGTTCTTTCATCTCAGAGTCCAATGTGCAGCGGCCTGAAGGGAAACCAAGTGCCTTTCATTAATCTTTGGATGAAGCCTATTCCAGCCAATTCCTAGTCTTCCGATAGATGTCTTAAGGTTGTGTAAATGGAACCAGTGTTTTAAATTCCTGTCTGCTCTTAAACCCAAATTTGGCCTCAAAGAGAAGAACATTGGAAATTCAATATAATGCAGTTTATTTCAGACTAAATGAGATTGGCTCACTGGGGAGCATCACTTCCAGTTTGAGCCCAATTTTTAAAAATTTTTTATAAAGATTTTATTTATTTATTTGACAGATGGAGATCACAAGTAGGCAGAGAGGCAGGCAGAGAGAGAGAGGAGGAAGCAGGCTCCCCACTGAGCAGAGAGCCCGATGTGGGACTCGATCCCAGGACCCTGGGATCATGACCTGAGCCGAAGGCAGAGGCTTTAACCCACTGAGCCACCCAGGTGCCCCTGTAGGTGGTCTTCTTGACTTTAGCCCTTCTTCCCCCAGGTCATCTTGGAACCACTGCTGGAGCTGTATCTCCCTAAAACCAAGGTCTGTTGTGTTTTTCCTCAACTTAATCTCCTTCAGGGGCTCAGTGGCTCCCTATGACATTTTGAACCCTTTCCAGATGCCTTTGCATGTGGCCTGTTCTCACCTCACTACTGCTCTAGCTACAACATTCCTTTCATTACATCTGCCACACACCCCCTTTCTTGCCATCCTACTTATCCTTCGGGATGAAGTCCTTCTCTGAAGCCCTCTGATATCTTTCAAATGGGCCATGCCTCCTCTAGGCTCCTGTAACACCATGCCTGCCTTGTAGCATTACCATCTCTACTCATGACTTTTCCCTGACACCTCTGCGTGCCCTACCTAGGCTGAGGGGCTAGAGGGTCAAGACATGTCTGATTCAACCAAAGTTCTGGCTCAGAGCAGGTGATCAATAATTTTGGGCTGCATCAGTGAATCGATGAATGGGGTGGGTTAGGGTGGCATGGAAGGGAAGATTCATTCATAAATGTAGAAGTGTTTCCTTGGAATGGGGGGTGCCTTGGTTATGACTGCTAAAACGTAGGAAGAGTAGTTTTTCGGGCTGGCTGGGGCCTGAGCTAGTGTGTCCCTGAAACTGAGTCCTTTCAAGGAAGTTTTTTCATCACGACAGAGGACTATGGACTGGGAGCTTCTAGGAGGGAAGGTGGGTTGGGGGGCAACGGGACACAGCCTGAAGCCTGAAGTAAAGGGATATCTAGTGATGTGGGAAGACTTTGGAATACTGTGAGAATATTTGGAATTTAAAGATGGAGCTGTCTTGATTTTTTTGGTGATTTGGAAAAATCACACTAGTTACCAGAACTAGAAGAGAAGATTTTCAGAAAGCAGAAGTTATTTTCAAGGTGGATCGCTAAGAGTGACCAGACTGGAAGAAAGGAGTCTAATTTCTAATTTTGGGTCTCTTTCTTCTTCAGTTTTCCATTAGGCTGTTAGCTGCTCAATTTTCCAGTTCCTTTAATTGCAAGTGCAACACATGCTTGTAAAAATAATGCACAAGTATACAGAATGAAGTCTCCCTTGATAAGATTGCCACTGGCTGTGAGAATGTTTGCATGAATTAGTAAAAGCCTCTCTTGCTGTCTGCCAAAAAACTGCCTAGCAACACACATGCGAATCTGCGATGTCTACGGTATAAATGTCCCCATGCTTCATCTTCCACATGTGGTCACTGTGCCTTTGCAGGCCTCCCTCAGTCCGCTCCCCTCTCCTTTCCAGAGGTGGCCAGATATTCATCTACCCACGTATGTGTATTTGTGCTTATATTCACACGCTGACACGCCCGCTCATATGTGGAGAGAGGAGAGTCAAGAGATTTATAGAAATGGGGCCATATTTTACATATTATTTGGTCAGGTTTTTTTTTAATTTTTAAAAAATTTATTTGAGAGAGAGTGAGTGAGTGAGAGAGCGAGCACAAGCCACGAGGAGGGACAGAGGGAGAGGGAGAAGCAGACTCTCCACTGAGCCGGGAGCCCAATGTGGGGCTCCATCCCAGGACCCTGAGACCATGACCTGAGCTGAAGGCAGACGCTCAACGACTGAGCCACCCAGATGCCCTTGGTCACTGGTTCTACCCCCCTTGACAATGATCTTGGGTATAATTTCCTCAGTTTATATAAATTTACATTATTCTCTCTAGTGGCTGCTCTCTTATAGCGTGGCTATTCTGGGTTTAACGGCTCCTTTGCAGAAAGACATTTAGTTTGTGTCCCTTTTTAAAAAAATTACACACAATGATGTAACATAAATGAGTGTTCTAAGGTATGGGATCATAGGCTAAAGGCTCCTAGATGTTGACATTTTGGCAGATGATGCAAAATTGTCCCCCAGCTGAATTATATTCCTGTTTCTTCACGTCCTTGCCAACAGCTGGCATTATTGATCTTTTACATGTTTATCAGTTTGATGGAGGAAAAATGGCATCTCATTTCATTTTAATTTTCCCGATTACTAGTGAGGTAGAGTGTCGTTTCATATATCTACCAGCTCTTTGTGCCTCTTCGTTGCAATGCATGTGTTTGTCCTTAGACGTTTTCTAAGTTGGCTTATTTAATCCATTTTTAAAATATATACTTTATTTTTTCATATTTTTAAAATTTTAATTCCAGTGTAGTTAACATACAGTGTTGGCTTCTTTTTTTTTTTTTTAAAGATTTTATTTATTTATTTGACAGAGAGATCACACGTAGGCAGAGAGGCAAGCAGAGAGAGAGGGGGAAGCAGGCTCCCTGCCAAGCAGAGAGCCCGATGTGGGGCTCGATCCCAGGTCCCTGAGATCATGACCTGAGCCAAAGGCAGAGGCTTTAACCCACAGAGCCACCCAGGCGCCCCAGTGTTGGCTTGTTTAATCTTTACTGTGTATGTATTGTAATCATTTACTACTTTATTTTGCTTTCCATACACACCAACTTCCTTTTACCTCGGCACTGGAAAGAAATGAAGAAGGCCGAGTGAGAGACAATGCAGTAAATCAGAAAGATCATAGCGCTTTGGAGCAGGAAGGGGTCACGATCATGTTGTCCAAATGCCTTATCTTACAGATGAGACAAGTCTGACCCTGTTTTTCAGGGGCAAAAGATATCCCATAACTGGTTCATGACAGGTGTGAAAATGGTCTCTCATTCAATTTATTCTTCTCCCGTCTGTCACCCCTCCATGAAACAGTGTTTATGAAGAATACCTTTGGGCCCTCTTTTCTGGGTAATGTGTTTTCTGAGTAAATCTTTATTAATTTCACAGAAAGCAAATGCAAATCTGTTTATAAGAGGGAGAGGGTGGGGTTTATTAACCACGTGGGAATGGCTTTTGAGAGCCAGGTAACCCGGCAGAAAGCCAAGAATGGTTTCTAAGGTGTATATCAAGAGAGTGGAATGAATAGGTTTTTCTGGGAAAAGGGGCATCATGTGCTGATGAAGGAAAAGAGATTCTTACTTGAACAAAGGGGAGAGCCTGCTGAGAGGCCCATGGCCTGCATGGAAACTTTCACTGGTTGTATATATTCTCGTTCCTGATGCTTTCAGAATCTATCATGAAGGATCCGTAGACACATTGTGTTCAGAAACCTTCCTCCGATACTCGAGAACATACTGCACATGGTCTGGGGCTGTGCCCTCCACATACAATGAATTTGGCTTGCAGAGAAGCCTGAGTGGTAAGCTTCTTTTGAGGAAGAAAATGTATGAAGGGATAGGTGAAGAGCCAGTCTTCAAGTCAAGTTAGAGACAAAGCGGGGACTTCCCTTCAGGACCTAAGCATGACGGCAGAGCTTCCTCAGAGCTGGGAAAAGAGGATGGGGTATTAAGGGCACAGAGAGTCACCGAAAGGTTTTCTGCTGCCCACATGGTTGGATGAGTTTTCTTGGTTCTCACACAATATTACCAGGAAGAGAGGCAAGATGGACAAGATCAGGAATGTTCCCGGGCCTGCTGGCCATACTGTCTAGTGTACCCCAGGGCAGGTAGCAGACAGGAATCTGGGAACATAAGACAGAGTTATGATCTGATTACGTGTCTGCAGCGCTAGGACCGGAGGCCACTTGAGGGCTCACTGATCTCCCTTCTTTAAGTCCTATGGCTGCTAAAACCATTCAGAGTCATTCCTTATTAACTACCTGCCTAGGGCTCACCATTTCTCAGTGGTAAGATGGTGATGATGATTATTAGTTATAATACAGTTACTTTTTTTGGGATTGGGGTCTGATAAGGTTTATGTAAGTTTATACAGTGGGGTTGGTGGAAATGCCTGTTTTTTAAGTCTATAGCTTCCCCTTTATTTTTTTTTCCCTTGCGATTTTTCAATTTTTGGTTGTTTTGAAGAAATGAAGTCACTTCTTTCCTGTGGAGTTTCCCATACTTGTAACGTTGCTGATTATGTTCCTAGGGTGTTGTTTCTCACGTTGCTCTGTCACCTGTGTTCCTGAACCTCTGAATCGGTGAGATTTGGTTAGACTCGAGTTTGACTTGTTTTGGCCCGCAACTCTAGCTGGGAAGTGGTCTTATCCCCTCTCTGACCTCACCTACCCCCATCTGTCTTGCTCATTCTGTTTCCGCCCCCTGGCCCCCCTGAATGTGCTCCCAATGTCAGGCTGTTGTACACCTGTGCCCTGTTGTACACCAAGGAAAGCTGTGGCTCCGGGGCAGGGAGTGCTGTCAGCGGGGAGCCTCCAGTCGTCGACTTCTTGTTCAATGTCATGTATATTCTGTGCTGTCTACATTGATGACACATCCCAACGAGGGCCAACTGTTGACGACCACACGTGCCCCAGACTTCCTCATGGAGTCAGAAGAGGCCTTGTTGTAGTTCTGTGTCTCCCTCTGCCCAACCTTGATTCTTCTGCCTTCCCTCTCTGCAGGGTCTGGGGAAGTGGACCACTCTCATGCTCTCCAGTGCGATCGCTATAACTTCTTACGTAACCATTTCACAGTTCTGAAGAGAAACTTTAAAAATGGTGGTCTTACATGGGTGCCTGGGTGGCTCAGTGGGTTAAGCCTCTGCCTTCGGCTCAGGTCATGATCTCAGGGTCCTGGGATGGAGTCCCGCATCGGGCTCTCTGCTCAGCAGGGAGCCTGCTTCTCCTCTCTCTCTCTGCCTGCCTCTCTGCCTACTTGTGATCTTTGTCTATCAAATAAAGAAATAAACTTTTTAAAAAAAATGGTGGTCTTAAAATAGCCAAAATATGAATACTTACCATTGGCGTGGATGGAACTAGAGGGGATTGTGCTGAGTGAAATAAGTCAATCAGAGAAAGACAATTATCAAATGATCTCATTCATATGTGAAATACAGGAAACAGGGGACGCCTGGGTGGCTCAGTTGGTTAAGCAGCTGCCTTTAGCTCAGGTCATGATCCCAGCGTCCTGGGATCGAGTCCCGCATCGGGCTCCTTGCTCTGCAGGGAGCCTGCTTCTCCCTCTGCCTCTGCCTGCCTCTCTGTCTGCCTGTGCTCTCTCTCTCTCTCTCTCTAACAAATAAATAAATTTAAAAAATCTTAAAATAAAAAAGAAATACAGGAAACAGCATACAGGATAATAGGGGAAGGGAGGGAAAACTGAATGGATAGTCATCAGAGAGGGAGAAAAACCATGACAGACCCTTAACGCTAGGAATCTAACTGAGGGTTGCTGGAGGGGAGGTGGGTGGGAGGATGGGGTAACTGGGTGATGGGCATGAAGGAGGGCATGTGATGGAATGAGCACGGGGTGCTGTATGCAACTGATGAATCACTAAATTCTACCTCTGAAGCTAATGATACACTATATGTTAACTGAATGGAATTAAAAAACAATTTGAAAAGTGGTAGTCCTCCATTTCCCAGTTTCAGGGAAGTGAATTGTGTGTGGAAGGAGAAAAAGAAGTGAAAAAGATCACATTTCCTAAGGTGGGAGCCCCTGGGAGTCCCTGCTTTCATCCTGGAGCTTTTGGTGGCTCCAGGACCATAAACCTTGCCTTATCTCCTGACCCCACAGGTGGGTCCCTCCCCCGTGTCTCACAACATTGGTAAATCACTGGCACCACTTTGTAACCTGTTTGTTTTGCCCTTCTTCTTTAGATTTGGGGGTCCTCAAGTCAGGGGGGTGTCTCTCAATGAGCACAGAGAAGGCATTGATCAACTATTGATCACCGATGAGTGAATGATTGAAGGGCTTACTTAGAGTGGGCGGTGGTTTATTTTCAAGTCTGGCTTCTCGAATTCAACACCACCTGCAGGCTACAGGTATGTGTTGTGTGAGGGTCTGACATGGGGTGGCGATTGTCCATACAGCTTTGTCTAGTCTCAGCGATTATTCTAAGAGCAGCAAGTTCCTGACTCTGCTCAGTGCCAGAGGCCAGCCCATGGCTCTTCTCCATACTCCCTGGAGAAGGAAGTATGTTCTTCTGCTTCTGTCTGTCTTCTGCTTCAGGTCCAGGCAGAGTCCCCTTCTAGCTCATTTCCCATGGAAAGAGAAGGGGCCCTTCAGATCCCTACTCCAAGGGCAGGTGTTTCCCAGGTGGGACACAACCAACCCTTTCTTCTTTCTTTGGCCTCCCTTGGCATTTTTGGGCCCCTCTTTGATCTATTGTTTCATGGATACTGGAAGTCCCTTGAAGAATCCTCCCTTGTTTATCCAACAGCAACAAATCCTTCACAACAAACCATTTCTTACCAGAGTTCTCCAGCTTAGCGGAGAGGCGGTGGAGTGGTGTTCTAACTTAGAGTGGGGTGTCACCCCTTTGAGGAGATGGAGTTGCAGGCGGAGACCTCTTGTTTATGGGATTTGACTAATACAGAGAGTGGGGTGGAGTGATAGTTAGAAGGAGGATGAGGTCAAGGGGAGACTTTGCTCCAGCTAGAGGGCTTTGTCCTTGTGTCAGGGTTAAAATCCATGTCAGTAAATATTTTAAACTCTGGTCAAGTGAAAGCCACAGGGCACAGTGATAGGAGCCAACACAAAAAGCAAGCTTGGGGCTGGGCATGGCAAGGGGAGCTCCGTGGATGAGGTGGGGCATGGGGAGCAGTAGAGAGGCAGGGAGGTAAAATTCTGAAGAGAAGAGATTAGGTGAATAGTGTGGCAACAGAGTTCCCCAAGAGCCCAGGAGATGATAGAGTGGAGGATACAGAACAGCGGTGTGGGTGTCTTGTAGGAGTCTCACCCCTGGGCCCACATTAGTCACCTGGGGAGTTAAAAAATATACTGAGGTTGGGCCTTTCTCCAACTGGCTTGGGGTTTAACCCAGGTATTGGTCTGGGTGATTCTAATGTGCCAACTGCTTAAGAATGACCTCGTTGGGCTTAGGAGAGGGGGCGGTATTTCCGGTGGAGATAGAGAGGAAGCGAGGGCTGATGGAGAAATTCAAGATAGTAATGCATGCATAATATCATGCATTTTCCTAGTTCTTTTCTTCAAAATCCTCAGACTCTAAAGTGCAGATGAATCCCCTGGGGATCTGAGTAAAATACGAATTCTGATTCAGCAGGACTGGCTGGGGCTTGAGAGTCTGCCTTTCCAACACGCTCCCTGGGGATGCAACTGCTGCTGGACCACACTTTGGTTGGCAAGTCATAAGGTTTACAAAGTGTGGACCATCTTATTCTGCATATGAATTATGATATGGGGCTCATATCTGGTAGGTCTTAGCATCCTCATTATGCAGACAAGGGCACAGAGATCAAGAGAAGGGAAGAGGGGCAGAGAGAGGCCCTGAGCAGTGATTTTGGTGATCATTTTGGGCCCAGGGCTACATAATTTACATCTGCCCCTTACATGACCAATTTCCTCAGACCACACACCTGTAAGAGGTGAGCCCAAGTCTTCTGACTCCAAGCACTGAGCCCGATCTTTTGCATTCCGGCAGCCTTCTCCAGGACGTGAAAGGACACTGTTATTATTGGAAGAGAGAGTGAGTAGGAATAGGAGCTTAGAGACAAAGAAGGGCATCTGGAGACACTGTTATAGGAAATCAGCCAAGGGATGGGGAAAGAGGCTGAGCAGGCATTAGGGCCAACTTGCTGTTGGCCCTTCGTAAGTCAGCAGTGGATGAGATCCTCTGTTCCATTAGGGGCTCTCTCCAACTGTGCCCTAAATGCCAGCCGAGAAGGCACATGGGAGGACTTCATGCAGTCAGGGAGATGAGAAAGTTTATAATCTAGGACAGGCGTTCTCAAACTTGAGTGAACCTCAGAATCACTTCAGGGTTTGTTAGACACAGAGTCTTCTCACCGCCCAAACTTTAGGGGCCTGAGAATATGCATCTCCAGCAAGTTCCCAGATGATGCAGATGCTGCTGGTCCCAGGACCTCGCTTTGAGAAACACTGGAGCAGTACTTGGCTGTAGGTTCCCCTGAAGATCAACAAGGTCAGTTAGAGTCAGAGTCAGCTGTTGATCCCAGTGCCTTTTGTGATGCAGTTCAGGGAGTGAAAAGTTTAAAAGAGGGGAAAGGTGGCAGTTTGACGGGTTCAGTGTGGTATAAATGGGCAAAGTCTGAGGCCTTGTCCTCTTGTTCACTTTTGAATCCATTGGGAGTGGAAGAAGTTGCTGGCTTTTGGAGTGATGGTGAGGACCCCAGGGAAGTTAGACTTTTCTGGGGAAAGGTCAGCTTCTACGAAAGGGATGCAGTGAGAAACAAGGTTTGGGATCTTGCCCTGGTGAAGTGGAGCAGGGGTTACTGTCCAAAAAGGCAGCTGTAGAAAGGCATGCACACATCAGGGCAGGGTGGGCTGGCCTTGTGGAGCCCCAGAGGAGGCAGTGGAAAGGACAAGGTGGGAAGGAGATGCACAGAGTGCAATGCCAGCATGGGTAGTCCAGTACTCCCTACTGGCAGGTGGTTAGGAGCTCACAAATGTAACACTTCCTTCCACTCGGTCTGCAATTGCTGGTCTTTGAAGTAACTCCTCCTCCTGTTACCTCATTTGGCCCTTCCAGCATCCCTGTGAGTATGTGGGGAAGGTACTCTCACTTTAGGCTTATAGATAAGCAAATAACCACAGAGAAAATTACATAATTTGCTTAAGAAGGCTGGGGCAGCTGTATAACTATGGTCTTCCTATTCTGGGATTCCTGCTGTTTCTGGAAGCTGGTGAGGACTTCAGGTTGTTTTGCTTTGAGGACAGGCTTGGGCATGACTCAGTGGACACAGTGGGATGGGGAGGCACCATCGTGGCTCCGGAATGGACCCGGCTGCCTGGAATGGCTCATTGCTGAGTTAGTTCTGAGAAGAGAGGAGTCCAAGGTGCATTGCCTCAGGGGATGGGGGTTTGGGAAGGAGGATCCAGAGAAGGAAGAGAGGTGGGGAACATTTCCATAGGCCTCAAGGAGAACAGGGAAGCTCTGCAAGGTCTTGTTCTACCATTGAAAATAGGGAGGGAGCTGGGAGCCCATCTCCCTGCACCGACTTCCCACCATTTTGGCCCTCTACCTCTCTCTGCCTCTGGTCTCTTGCTACCTGAGACTGGCCCCTCTTTCAGTTGCCCTGTGACTCATGCTTCCTGCCATGACTTGTACTGCTCCACTCCTTGTGGCTCTCCTCATGTGTATTGTACCGAGGCATTCTTAAGAATAAAGATCTAGTTTAGGCTGGACACAAAGGTTGGGTTCACAGTCCACCTCTCAGGCTAGTCTAGCCCAGGTGACCAGGTGATCTGGTGCAGAACCATTGATGGAGCTGCCTGTAGGCATGACAAGCACTCAGAATAGCATGCCCCATCCCTTGCAAAAGCAAAGCAGACCCCCTGTCCTAGGGGAACTGGAGAATAACTGGCATATTAGGTAGATTCCCATAAATTTCCAGGATTTCCAGACAAAGGGAGTGAGATGAGATTTCATTTTCCAGACCTGAAAGGCAGGGGCAGGCTGTGGTATCTGCAGTGGCCCACAAGAGCATAGCTGGGTCACATGTTAAGCGGAGTCGGATAAGGGCGAGGGGCATGGTGGTGCATGTCGGAAGGCTGGGCTGACAGTCCCTATCCCCTCCTGCTTGGATTTGGTCCTGCTCCTGGATACCGAGGCAGCTGGGCTGGGCTTGCAGGGAAAGGTCTGCAGGCCTTAGCTGTGACAAGAAGCGGACCAGGGACAGTGATGGACTGACCAAGGCCATAGGGGATAAGTTCAGACAGACCCACATGCAGCAAACTGCAAAAACCACCGCGTCTGCCTGGAGAAGGAGCCTTCATACATAATACATGCTGTTAGGACCTGTTTTCAAATGAAGAGAATTCCATTCTCACTGGTAAACTCCCAAGTGCTGGCAAAAGCACCTGATCTATGAACGTGTTCATAAAGCCACTTCAAAGGGGACTCCTGCCTGAGAGGTTTAACTGGGGCTCCTCGTCAGAAGCCACAGGATAGTGATACAAGGAGGCGGTGCCTGTGGGTGGTGAGTCCCCTGCGAATATTCCAGCAGAGCCTGAAGGGCCGCTGAGCAGCCATCCCGCTCAGGGGTGGCAAGCATTGGCTGCAGGCAGGAGTAGGGGGTGGACCCTGGGGTCTGGGAGGCCCCTCCTCAGTCTGACACCCTACGGCCTTTGCCTTTCCCAGACTACCATTCCCAGGTTGTCCAGGAGCACGGGGGGCCTTCACAAAACGGTCCTGGTGAGTTCCCTGCTATCTTGCAGGTAAATGGCCGCTCATTCGGGATGGACAATTGTCTGAATGCAACATGATTATGTATATATGTCATAGCTATTTTCCATATGGCCTCTTGTACCGAAGCAAACAGAGGCAGAGCAAATGTCTTCTTTTAAAGTCCCTTTGTCCTGCAGTGGTACTGTTCTTGTGGAGGATCATTTCCTACGCTGCGTTATAATGGGTTGTGTACTCTTCCGTCCTCCCTGCGAGACTGAGCATCTCCAAGCAGGATCTATGCTTTTTTTCATGAGGACTTTGACTTGTCCTTGGCCATCTTCTTAGACAGACATCACACTGGGGGACCCTCACGCTTTGGGAGGGAGGTGAAGAGGTCATTGCTCTTATGTACTGGTTTAGCAGGTGTGGATTAAACTCCTTGCCCCGGTGTCATGCTCTAACCGCTTCTGGTCCCGGCACCGCTCACTACTCCCTCTGCATCCTTTTGGCTTGCCACGCCTGGCATTTTCATCTATGAAAACATGCAGTTACTATGACGCTTGAGAGAATATGTATGATTGATATATATATAAAACCTTTTGCTCAGTACCTTTCATCTAGCAAACGTTCAATAAATGGTGGGCATTATTACTGTGAGCAGAAGGCATGACCCTTACTCCCGAGTGATAGTATTCATTATTATGCATTGAGCAATTACTACATGATAAGCCCTGCATTACCTGCTTTGCCCCAGTTAATCTTCACAAAACTCTGCAAGCTTTTTTTTTTTTTTTTTTCCCTTTTAGAGACAAAGAAATGGAGACCAAGAGAAGTTAGGTTCCTGATGGAGGTCACCCATTGGTAAGTGACACAGCCAATATTTACATCCACATCTTGCTAAGGTTTATGTTTGTGCTTGTCACTGTGAGGTTGAGCTACTCCCCGGGTTCTTTGTGCTTCTACTACCTATAGGGCTAGGCTCAGTACTGGCCTGAAAGGCGGCAGGAACGACTTCTCACACTGCTGGAGTTACTTGGGGTAACTTTCCAACAGTTTGGCTTACTTTCAAGGCACGCAAGAATTGAAAGGACATATGCATTATGGCTACAAAAAAGTCAGTGGACAAGCTCCCAGGTCCTTCTTCCCCCAGATCTGGGGTCCTGTCAGCCCTCAGCAAGAAAGCAGTCTTCCATCTGCTTGACTAGGGGCTGGGCCACAATTGCACCTGGGTCTACCTGCCCATCCTGGGAAGGAAGTCCTTTTGCTCCTGGTCTAGTTTCTACAGCCTCAGAAGGCAAGAGCAGGCTGCCAGGCCAGTTCCCTTGTACAAAGAAGTTGCTGAAGAATCAGGAAGTAGCACCTGAGAGTGAATACATACAAGATAAAGGCAAAGCTCTGTCTTCTACATGTATTATATGTAGATACATACATACATAATACATATGTATTATATGTAGTTTTGAAGGCCAAGATTTCAAGGGATGCAAAAAAAATTATGGACCCTGATCTGAACGGACTTAATTCAAAAGCTCTTTGCTTAGAGACCTGAGGGAAGCTAATATTAATAATATTGACTGCATCCTAGATGAGTTCAACATTTTTCCTTATTAAATTCTCCCAAATGCCGAAAGATCAATGGCATTTTCAAATGCCAGATGAGTTCAACATTTTTCCTTATTAAATTCTCCCAAAGCTACAGTGATAATGACCTTCTGTTGGAAGCAGAGTGTATTCTAATTACTAGAGGCAATGAAAAAGAACCCTTGTGTCAAGTATGACCTGTCTCCCACCCCCAGCAGGACTCTGCAGAAGGGCGGGGAACGTAGAAGGTAGCCTCCCTCCCCTAGGCTCCTCCAACAAGAACTCTGTCCTATGAAGTTACAATGATTTCCCCTACTTGAAGTCAGAGAGTTCGAGGCTCAGACCCTCACTCTGCCTCAAGAGCACATATTTAACTCCATGGCAGAATCAGAATTAAAACTCACCTCTGTCTGGCTTTTCCCACTACCCCATACCAACAGACACCGTTTCATGCACTGAAAGTTCAAGAGAATTGGGTTGATTTTTAACTTCACTGTTGACTAGGGCATCACTCTCAGGAGAGTCTTACTTTATATCTCTTGCTGGCTCTTTCCTCTCTCCTGGAGGCAGCCTGTCCTCACCTGTGCATTCCCTGGGACAGAACAGTAGGAGGGTTCAAAGAAGCTACAGCTTGGTGTCTTCTGAAGGTGATGAGGGTCAAGGTTATATTTAACCTGTCACGAGTTTGCTACCCTGAAAACTTTTGAAGTGACTATTTGCAAACATATTTTTAGCCACAGGCAAATGTGATGAGAGTGGGGACATTGAGTTAGTGCAGAAGCAAGTCAGACTTTTGGAATATATAGTCTGTCTTCAGAACTCTGGACCACGAGGTGAAGATATTTACATCGTTGAATGTACTTACTCTCTTCTGTTTTCATTAGGATGTTTGGCAGCAGGGAGGGACATCTGAATTGGATCATTAACCCTGTTTTCTCAATGTAGAGTTTTATTCACACACATGTGCTTAGCATGGAATAGATGCTCAAGCTGGGCTTGTTGAACTCAAGGAGAATGAAGTTTTGCCTGTTTATTTTAATGGTGCTAAAATCTACATATATCTACCATTTTAGCTGGTTTTGAGTGTACAGTTCAGTGTCATGAAGTACATTCATGTTGTTGTGTGACCATCACTGTCATTCGTCTCCAGAACTTTCTCGTCATCCCAAACTTGGTACCCATGAAACAC
The DNA here is from genome assembly GCA_003697995.1 of Taxidea taxus jeffersonii. Lineage (NCBI taxonomy): Eukaryota > Metazoa > Chordata > Mammalia > Carnivora > Mustelidae > Taxidea > Taxidea taxus. The sequence continues at coordinate 61,858 of ML103465.1, forward strand.
TAATTCCCTATTTCTCTTCTTTTCCATGACCCTCCTTACTACCATGCTACTTTCTGCCTCTATGAATTGGACTACCATGGAGACCTCATAGAAATGGAACCATCCAGTATTTGTCCTTTTCGTGGCTGGTTTATTTCACTGAACATGAGGCCCTCAGGATTCATTGGTGGTGTAGTTTGTGCCAGAAGTTCCTCCCTTTTCTGGGCTGAATTGAATTACATTGTATGTGCCCATCACGTTCTGTTCCTCTGCTCATTGGTTGATGGACACCCAGGTGGGTCCCACCTTTTGGCTGTTGTGAACAATGCTGCCACAGACAGGGCTGCCCAGACATCTGCTCAAGCCCTTGCTTTCCATCTTGTCTGCTTATCTTCATATCCTGTGTCGTTGTTTGCTCTGAATTCCTTCTCTTTCCAGTCTCCCAGAATAGCTTCTGGGAGTCTTTGTTCAATGGTCTCTTGTAAAGCCCAGCAAAGAAAGAAAATGATTGGAGAAACATTTCTGACAATAAACTCGTGGGAAAGACTACTTCGTGTCTTGCTTTGAATCTTGCGATTTAATTGCCCACTTTTAAGTCCACTCCAGGGCACACCGAGCCATTGATCTTTCGGCTTACTTGCCACCATGTGGTTGGTGGAGGGTGGAGTGGCCCATTCCTTCGTGGTGTGGGGCTCCTGGCTCTTCTGCTTCTTTTATAACATTCTGAACATGTTCGCTGGAGCCCGCCAGCTGTCCTGCTCTATCACACTCTGTCACTTCCTTCCCTGTATTTCAGATGGAGCTTCCAAAGCCCTGAGCAGCCGCCTGGTTGAGAAGTCATTAAACCAAAAGAGAGAGAGAGAGAGAGAGAGAGAGAAATCAGTACTTAAAGAATAGCTCAGTTTTCTATTGAACTTGCTGTAAAAAGTTCGGGCTTTATTCAGGTCTTGACCATAATGCCTCATGAACCCTTCCTTCCATCTGGGTATCTTTCCGCATTGCTGTTTGTTGGGATGGAGGAGGAGGGGCCGTTCTGCCTTGTGCTTCATCACAGTAAAGTTATTCTGGGTCTCAAAAGGCCTCATAAATCTGCTCCCCAGATGGAAGTCTCCATAAAAGGCTCCTCTCTTTGTGTGAGTCTCGGATTTCCCTTCTGTCAAAATTCAACAAATGAATAATCAAATGGATGAGGTAAATTGTAATATATACGTGTGTGTGTGTATTTTTTTAACTGAGTGCTGTTGTGAATTCCGACCTCCTTCCTCAGTTTAAGAGTAGCCATATCTCTAGTAGGTTAACGGGTGAGTCCTCAAGCACGTTAAAGATAAGCCAAAGGTCATTGACTGACACAGAGCTTTGAGTAAATGAAATGTCTCCAAGTCTCAACTTATTAATTATTTATTTCTCCAAAGGAATTTTATAGCATGTGTTAGAGTTTCTTAGGGTAGCTTATAAGAGCTTAAAGTTTAATTTTTCTTTCTTTAAAATTTTTTTTATTTTTTAAATTAATTAATTAATTTTTTATTTAAATGGAATTAGCCAAGGTATAGCACATCATTAATTTTTGATATAATGTTCAATGATTCATTAGTTGAGTATAACACACAGCGCTCATCATATCACATGCCTTCTTTAATGCCCATCACCCAGTTACCTCATCCCCCCACCCACCTCCCTTTCTGTAACCCTCAGTTTTCTGGAGTCAAGAGTCTCATATGGTTTGTCTCCCTCTCTTATTTCTTTCCCTTCAGTTTTCCCTCCCTTCCCCTATTGTCCTCTGCACTATTCCTTATGTTCCACATATGAGTGAAACCATATGATAATTATGTTTCTTTGCTTGATTTATTTCACTTAGCATAATACCCTCCAGTTCCATCCAGGTCGATGTAAATGATAGATATTCATCATTTCTGATGGCTGAGTAATATTCCATTGTATATATACCACATCTTCTTTATCCTTTCATCCATTGAAGGACATCTCAGCTCCTTCCACAGGTTAGCTATTGTGGACATTGCTGCTATGAACACTGGGGTGCAGGTGCCCCTTCTTTTAATAACATCTGTATCTTTGAGGTAAATATCCAGTAGTGCAGTTGCTGGGTCATAGGGTAGTTTTATTTTGAACTTTTTGAGGAGCTTCCGTATTGTTTTCCAGAGTGGCTGTACCAGCTTGCATTCCCACCAACAGTGTGGGAGGGTTCCCCTTTCTCTGCATCCTTGCCATCCTTGTTTTGTTAATTTTAGCCATTCTGGTATAAGATGGTATTTTATTTTATCTAAGTAATCTCATCACCCAATGTGGGGCTCAAACCCATTACCCCAAGATCAAGAGTTGCATGCTCTGGGGCACCTGGGTGGCTCAGTGGGTTAAGCTTCTGCCTTCGGCTCAGGTCATGATCCCAGGGTCCTGGAATCGAGTCCCACACTGGGCTCCCTGCTCGGTGGAGAGCCTGCTTCTCCTTCTCCCTCTGCCTGCCAGGTCTGCCTACTTGTGTTATCTCGCTGTCAAATAAATAAAGAAAATATTAAAAAACAAAAAAGAGTTGCATGCTCTACAAACTGAGCCAGCTGGGTGCCCCAGGTTTAACCCTTTCTTTAAAGAAATTATGGGAAAGGTAGACTAGGAGGCCAAAGGCACAGTACTCCCAGTGTGACCTTGGGACTGGAGAAGTGACCTTGGAGTGAAGAACAGGGTCTCAAGTGCTGGTCTGGGATCTCTGTCCCTGTCCTACAGACCTGGGAGCTATTAGTGCATTTGGGACTGGTGGCCTAGGGGCTGGTGTCTTGGTGCTGCGTGTCACCATAGGTGACTGACTCATGACACCATGCAGAGGCTCACACTTCAAATCTCTAAGTCAGAAGCCTCACAGTAACCCCGTGGCTTTTAGTCCCTTCCTGTCCCCACACCAAGAGCTGAACTAGCCTCTGTTCGGTGCTGCTGCTTTGTGCCATTGGTACAAAAACTGTGTAGTCCTCTTTTACCTGCCACACAATTCGCTACGCTTTTTAGAATTTGTTTTTATTATCATGAAACTACCACACGTTGATGGCGACAATTTTAAACCATACAAAGCAGCATAAAAAACGGAATCCTCTCCCTTTCTTCCGGTTTCTCTCCCATCATCACAGAATTGGATGTGAATCCTTTTGATTTCTGATTATATAGAAATGCAAATCATCTGTCCAATTGTTGTATCTTAAAGAAGTGGAGTCGTATTTTACCTATCATTTTTGCCATTTGTTTTTCACTTAGCAATATATCATGGATATCTTCCCAGACCTGTATATTGAGACTTAACTCACTTGAGTTACATAATATTATATGCAAAAATTTGCCATGACTTGTCTATTCCTGTGGATAGACTTTCCAATTGTTTCTCATTTTTTACGGTTACAGGCAATACTGCAACCAAAATCCTGTGTATATAAATAGTGAAGCTTTCATTTCTGCAGAATAAATATCTTGAAGTGGGATTGCTAGGTCTGCCCAATTTTAACTTTAACATGCACTGAAACAGTTGAATTTTCCCAAAGTAGGGAAATTCATGCCACCACCAGCAATGTACACGAGTGCCCATGTCTTCACATTCTCGCGAAGACCGATGCTGTTCCGGCTTGTCAGAAGTCATCTTATTATCGTCTCCGTTTCAAATTCATTGATTACTAGTGAGATTGAGCATTTTTTTTCTGTCAACTATGGGTTGTTTGCATTTCCTCTCATGTGAATTGCGTGCCTATATGCTGTTTTTTGTATTTTTTTGGTTGCTTCTATTTTTATTGCTCATTTATATAAGAGAAATTAACTCTGAGGCTGTCATAATGATACAGATATTTTCTTCTAGTCTTTGTTAATTTTTTGACTTTGTGATGTCTTCTGTCATGCTGACGCCATGGCAACATTTTCTCGTAGTCAGATCTCTCATCTTTCTTTCTTGGCTTCTGAGATTTTTGTTTTGCTTAACACCTTCTCTATTTCAAGCAAATTTTCCCTGTAGGTACTTGATTCTAAAACTTTTATGGCTTATTTTCGATAAGCAATTAAAATTCTTATTCTCTCTTGGAATTTATTTTTTAAGATGGTGTGCAGAAAGGGGCATCTAATTAAATTGTTTTCTAGATGTGTTACAGTTAGGCCAACATCATTTATGAAATAATCCATTCCCTACCCCTGTCCCCCGTTTGAATTGATGTAATTTCTTTATCATATAGTAAGTTCCCATACACCCCTTGGCTCTGCTTCTGGGCTTTCTGTTCTCTTTCATTTTTTTAAAAAAATTATTTATTTATTTTTGCATGCATGCAAGAGAGAGAGAGTTCGTGAGTGCACTAGTGGGGGGTGGGAGGAGGGGCAGAGGGTGAGAGAGAAGTAGACTTCCCATTGAGCAGGGGGTCCTATGCAGGACTCTATCCCAGGACCCTGGAATCATGACCTGAGCTGAAGGCAGACGCTTAACTGACTGAGCCACCCAGGCGCCCTCTGTTCTCTCTCATTGATCTATTTATTTGTTCCTAAGCAAATTCTACAGTGTCTGTAATGGCTTTAATCATCAGTTTTAATACATGGAAGGATAAGCTCCCTTTACCTATTTATTTCAAACCAGTTTTGGCAATTTTTGTACATGTATTCTTCCACGGAAATGTTAAGATGATCTCATCTAGCATGTAAACATTTTTTTGGTGTTCTGATGGGTATTCTTAATAAGTCATTATACTAATTGGAAGATACATATTATTTCATTGTTTTCCCATCTAGGATCATTTTGTTTTATGTCTTTCAATAAAGTTTTGTAGCTTACTTAGTTTAAGTTGCATGTGTTTCTTGTTACTTTTATTCAAAGATGTCTTGTGTTTTCTTCTCTGTTACGAGAAAGGTGGGTTTTGCATTTCCTTAAGACTTTATATATTTATTTATTTTAGAGCCGTTTTAGGTTCTTAGCAAGATTGAAAGGAAGGCACAGAGATTACTAATATACTCTGCCCCCACACATGCCCAACCTCCTTCATGATCAACATCCCCCATCAACGTGGGACTTCTCTTACAAATGATGAACCTGCATTGACCCATCACTGCCACCCCAAATCCATAGCTGACATTAGGGTTCACTTCTGGTGCTGTATATTCTGTGGGTTTGGGCAAAAGTACAATGACATGGATTCATCATTATAGTATCATACAGAGTATTTTCACTGCCCTAAAAATCTGTGCTCTGCGTATTCATCCCTCCCCTACCTGGCAACTACTGATCTTTTTACCATTTCTAGTACTACTGTTTCCAGGGATGTCTTTCCAGAATATCATAGGGTTGGCATCCTAGAAGATGTAGCCTTTTCAGATAAGCTTCTTTCATTTAGTAACATGCATCCAAGCTTTCTCCATCTTTTCGTTTTAGTGCTGAACAATATTGCATTGTCAGGAAGGACCAGAGTTTATTTACCCACTCACCTACCGAAGGACATTTTGTTGCTTCCAAGTTTTGACAATTATGAATAAAGCTTCTATAAACATCCATGGGCAGGTTTTTGTGTAGACATATATTCTCAGCTCATTTGGGTAAATATCAAGGAGCGTAATTGCTGGATCATATGGTGAGAGTATGTTTACTTCTGTAAGAAACTGCTGAGATGTCTTCCAAAGTGGCTGTATTATTTTGCATTCCTACCAGCAATGAATGAGAATTCTTGCTCCACATCCTCACCAGTACTGGGTATTGTCAATGTTCTGAATTTCAACCAGTCTAGTAGGTCATTGTTTTGATTTGCGTTTCCCTACTGACATATGATGTGAAGCTCGTTTTCATATGCATATTAGCCATCTAGCTATCTTTCTTGGTGAAGTGTCTATTAAGGTCTTTGACCCATTTTTTTTTTTTACTTTATTTAAGCTTTATTTAAACATATGATGTAACCCCACCACCCTCACCCAACCCCTCTTCCCCCCACCCCCCTCAGTTTGTTTTATGACATTAAGAGTCTCTTTTGGTTTTTCTCCCTCCCGATCCCATCTTCTTTCATTTTTACTGTTCCTACCACCTTAACTCCCACCCCCGTTGCATCTCCACTTCCTCATATCAGGGAGATCATGTGGTAGTTGTCTTTCTCCAGTTGACTTATTTCACTAAGCATAATACGCTCTAGTTCCATCCATGTCATCGCAAATGGTAAGATTTCATTTCTTTTGATGGCTGCATAGTATTCCATCGTATATATATACCACATCTTCTTTATCCATTCATCTGTTGATGGACATCTAGGTTCTTTCCATAACTTGGCTATTGTGGACATTGCTGCTATAAACATTTGGGTACACGTGCCCCTTTGGATCACTACGTTTGTATCTTTAGGATAGATACCCAGTAGTGCAATTGCTGGGTCATAAGGTAGCTCTATTTTCAATTTTTTGAGGAACCTCCATGCTGTTTTCCAGAGTGGTTGCACCAGCTTGCATTCCCACCAACAGTGTAGGAGGGTTCCCCTTTCTCCACATCCTCGCCAGCATCTGTCATTTCCTGACTTGTTCATTTTAGCCATTCTGACTGGTGTGAGGTGGTATCTCATTGTGGTTTTGATTTGTATTTCCCTGATGCCCAGTGATATGGAGCACTTTTTCATGTGTCTGTTGGCCATCTGGATGTCTTCTTTGCAGAAATGTCTGTTCATGTCCTCTGCCCATTTCTTGATTGGATTATTTGTTCTTTGGGTGTTGAGTTTGATAAGCTCTTTGTAGATTTTAGATACTAGCCCTTTATCTGATATGTCATTTGCAAATATCTTTTCCCATTCTGTCAGTTGTCTTTTGGTTTTGTTGACTGTTTCCTTTGCTGTGCAAAAGCTTTTGATCTTGATGAAGTCCCAATAGTTCATTTTTTCCCTTGCTTCCCTTGCCTTTGGCGTTGTTCCTAGGAAGAAGTTGCTGCGGCTGAGGTCGAAGAGGTTGCTGCTTGTGCTCTCCTCAAGGATTTTGATGGATTCCTTTCTCATGTTGAGATCCTTCATCCATTTTGAGTCTATTTTCGTGTGTGGTGTAAGGAAATGGTCCAATTTCATTTTTCTGCATGTGGCTGTCCAATTTTCCCAACACCATTTGTTGAAGAGGCTATCTTTTTTCCATTGGATGTTCTTTCCTGCTTTGTCGAAGATTAGTTGACCATAGAGTTGAGGGTCTATTTCTGGGCTCTCTATTCTGTTCCATTGATCTATGCGTCTTTGACCCATTTTTAAACCAGGTTGTTTGTTTTCTTATTCTTGAGTTTTAAGAGCTCTTTGTATATTTTGGATAACAGTCCTTTATTAGATACATCTTTAGGAATTATTTGTTCCCAGTCTGTGTATTCTTTTCTCATTCTCTTGAAACTCTTCTGCAGAGCCAGAAAATTTTAAATTTAATAAAGTCTAGTGTATCAATTCTTTCTTTCATGGATCATGCCTTTGGTGTTGTATCTAAAAAGTCATCCAACCATGTTCAAGGGCATCTAGTTTTATATGATCTTCTAGGAGTTTTATAGTTTTGCATTTTATATTTGTCTGGGATCTATTTTGAGTTTGTTTTTGTGAGAGGTTTAAGGTCTGTGTCTAGACTCTTTTTTTTTTTTTTTTTGCCTGTGGATGTCTAATTGGTCCAGGACCATTTGTTGAAAAGACTATCATTGTTCTATTGTACTGGCTTTGCTCCTTTGTCAAAAGTCTGCTGATGGTATTTATGTGGCTCTATTTCTGGGCTCTCTATTCTGTTGATCTATTTGTCTATTCTTTTGCCAGTGCCACATTGTCTTGATTCCTATAGTTTTATAGGAAGTCTTGAAGTTGGGAAGTGTCGGTCATCAATTTTTGTTCTCTTCCTTTAATATTCTGTGTCTTTTTTTCTTCATACATATTTTAGAATCTGTTTGGTTATGTACAAAATAAATTTACTAGGATTTTAATTGGGATTATATTGAATCTATAGAGCAAATTGGGAAGAACTAACCTTTTAATAATACCGAGTCTTCCTATTTATGAGCACGGGATATGGTTCCATTTATTTAGTTCTTTGATTTTGTTCATCAGAGTTTTGCAGTTTTCCTCATATAGATCTTACATATATTTTGTTAGATTCATACCCAAGTATTTCATTTTTGGGGTACTAATATAAATGGTGCTGTGTTTTTAATTTCAAATTCTACTTACTCATTGATATATAGGCAAGTGTTTGATTTTTGTATACTAATCTTATATCCTGCAACTCCATTTCCATTTTAAACTGGTTATTGCCAGCATAATTAAGAACTTTTGAGGGCACCTGGGTGGCTCAGTTGGTTAAGCGACTGCCTTCGGCTCAGGTCATGATCCCAGGGTCCCGGGATCGAGTCCCACATCGGGCTCCCAGCTCCATGGGGAGTCTGCTTCTCCCTCTGACCTTCTCCTCGCTCAGACTCTCTCTCACTGTCTCTCTCTCAAATAAATAAATAAAATATTAAAAAAAAAAGAACTTTTGAATTTTGTGTGTGTATTATATGTAGTTACATTGTCAAATTCTAGTACTTACAGTAGGTTTTAAAAATCGACTCTTTGTCTTCTAGGTGTACAGACATTATATATATTCTTATTTCTTCCAAGAGTTATGCCCTTTAGTTAATTTTCTTGTTTTATTACATTAGTGAGAACTTGTAAAAGTAAATTGAATAATTTTGAGGTGGGAAACATGTGTATGTCCTAGCCCAGATTTGAATGGAGTAGCTTGGTTATTTCACTGTTTTCAATGTTTGTTGTTGGATCTTGGTAAGGTTTTTATCCTACTTTAAAAAATTAGGATTAGCTCCTGAATTTTAGCAACTGTCTGTTTTTCTCCAATATTAATAGTATTTGCCCCTCTCTAGATAAATCTCTCTTTAAGAGCCCCACTCTACTTTATTTACCTTAATTTTTTAATTTTTAAAATTTTTATTTTAATTCTAGTTAGTTAATACACAGTGTTAGATTAGTTTCAGGTGTACAGAAGAGTGATTCAGCACCTCCATACATCACCCTGTGGTCATCATGACAAGTGCCCTCCTTAATCCCCATCACCTATTTCAACCCCTGCAACAGATTGTTCTTTTAAGAGCACCACTTTAAAAACTGCTGCTATCAGCTGGCAATGAAAATTCCACAGTTCACAATGGATGTCAAACTTGGGTAACCTGTTATATCCTCTGCAACCTTGGAGGGTGTCAGCTTGAAGGTATCATTTATACACCATGGGGCAGGGCACAGCATGACAGAAACTGGGGCCTTACAATAAGGGGTGGAGGTGAGCATGTCATTTCTGAAGGAGATGGGGGAGCACTCAGGTAGAGTCCAGGAAGTAAAAGCAGGGTGAGGAGAGCAGATTACCAGCTGTCATCAATCCAAATGTCAATGTGAGCCTGAAAGACAAGGGTGGGGTTGAGAGTGGAAGCCCGTGAGATCCCTCACCAGGCTTTGGGTAGAAGCCTGTGGAGCAGACAGCAGCATCCGGATATAAATGCATCTGAGGTCACAGGCCAGCCCAAGTGAATGAGGTAGTAGGAAATAGAGCTTGAGAGATGTGGGTGGTCCCGTGTAATCCCCTTGGCTTACCACTCCTTGTTAAAGACCCAAGAACTTATTTCCTTAGTTGGTCTTGAAGACAGAATTTGATAGGCACCTTTGAATAATAAGCTGGGTGAAAACTACTGAATAAGACACACAACATGTTTCCCAATTCTTATTAGTTGCTTTCATCTTTTACAAAGGAATAATCATCTTAAGACAAAATTTTAAAAATAATTCATTAAAAAATTTTATTTTTTAAAATTATTATTTTTAAAATAGTTTTTATCTTAGAAAGAAAAACATAATGTTGATTAAAAAAAAAAATCTGACCTGGAGGAAAAAAAAGCTGACCTGGAAGAAAAAGAAAAATATAAAGAAAAAAATAAGAACAACTAATAATTCCATCCCTTCAAGATAACTCCAACCGACATTTTTGTGTATTTTCTCCTGGTTTTTTTTTTTTCCCCATGATTTGAGATCATATAGCATCTATACAGATAAGCAATTATTTTGCCTTCTTTGTTGTCAGCATTTTCTTGCATGATTAAGGTATGTGATCAGGAACTCCAGTACCTAGCACAATGCCTGGCAGATACACAAGGAGCTTATTTGTTAAATGAATGTGAATTAGGTCATTAAAAAGTCTTTGAGCATAACTTTGAAGAGCTACATGAAGCTCTTACAGACGTGGCCTAATTTACAGAAGCATTTTAGACCCTCTTCCTCCCCCACTGCCTGTCTTCCCATGCCTCAACCATCCTGAATCTCTAGGAGGGTCTGGAGGGCATGGGTTCACCTTACTCCCTCTGTTTTGTACTTTCTGTGTCCTCTGAACCCTCCCCCTCACCCCCCTGACTCTGTAACTTGTCCTTGCCTTTTAGGTTCCAGCTTAGCAGACATTTCTGGCAAGTCTGCTGTACCCCCACCTCCCATTGGTTCGAGTCCCTTGACAGTGGTCCCGCAGCACTCGGGAAATACCACTTAGGCTCCTGGCAGCAAACAGAAGGTGCTGCCTAAACACATCATTGAGGAGAACACAGTGACAGACCACTTACAAAGGGGTAGGCAGGGTGACAGTAAACCAATAGGGGATGGCAGAGCACTCGGGGCTAGCATAAGGGAAACCACAGCTGGCTCTCAGCCTGAAGAGAAAAGGAAAAGAAGGGGTTCCTGGGGTACAAAGAAGACTCCTGACAGAGCTTTGGTAGGGGAGCACAAAAGCTGACACCCCATGGCCTGGCAGGGAGGGTGCCCTTCCTCTCCTCATTCTCCTATCTCCCACTGGAGCCTCCCACTCATCAGCACCAGGGAAGGCAGGAGGCAAGGGCAGGGTTCCAAAAGGCCAGCAGCCTGGAGCTCAGGGCAGGGAGGAGAAGAGAGGGGCATGCACCTTGAGGGCAGAATGTCCAGCATTTTGCCCTCCCCTGTCCAGCCCCTGCCCAACTATATGACCTGGCACGTGAAATGAAAGATTTTTGAAATCGGGAACTTTTGAAAGATTTTTGAAATCGGGAACCATGCCTTATCTGTTTGGGAACGTATCCCCAGGGAAATCACAGGAAAGGGGGAAAGTCAGTAATGTGCATGGCAATTCACAGCACCATTTACAATAGTGGGGGGTTAGAAATGCCCCCAAGTCGGGTAGGAGTCCAGCGAGCTGGCCAGGATGTGCCATTACACAGCCACCGAAGGATTCTCAGGTGGGCTCTGTTTGCACATGTAAATGGGGTCACAGGATAACAAGTGACAAAAGCCAATCCTGCTGATTATAAGTTTGTCACAAAGTGTAGATGGGTCCTATATAGGGAGAGATTAAAGACGTGTAACTTTCACAATAGCTAAGAAACCCTGGCCGAGTGTCACATCCCAGAATTTAAGAGAAAATAGCAAAGTTCTGATTGAATTTGTCACACATGGTAATGTGAAATACCTAGAACACAATATTAAAAAAAGGAGGATGGCAGCTCATTTTAGGAGGCTGCTGGGAAAAGCCCCATGGCTTTTGTCAGCTGCCCCTCCTCCTCCCCAACCCTCCCATATCCTAGTTGGTAATGAAACTCCTTTTCCAATACCCCGTAGTGGGCTTTGGGAGGAATTTGTTGGCCGACACACAGCAAAGGGTCTTCAAAGTTTCTCAAACTTCCGTGTGTATATGAATCGCCTGGGATTCTGGATAAAACGCAGATTCTGCTGCTCTGGGTCTGGGAGGGACCTGAGATTTCCGATCAGAAGATGGGAACTGTGCTAGGCTTGACTGCCCTCTGAATAGCCAGAGGGATTATTTTTTTTTTGACACCTTTTAAAACATACCTGCTGTTAAGAAAACAAAAACCAAAAACAAACGCAAACCATACCTGCTGTTGACAAATGTGCTGATTACATGTTCTTTTTTTTTTTTTTTTAAGATTTTATTTACTTATTTGACAGAGAGATCACAAGTAGGCGGAGAGGCAGGCAGAGAGAGAGGAGGAGGCAGGCTCCCCGCTGAGCAGAGAGCCCGATGCGATGCGGGGCTCGACCCCAGGACCCCGAGATCATGACCTGAGCTGAAGGCAGAGGCTTTAACCCACTGAGCCACCCAGGCGCCCTGTGCCAATTACATGTTCTTTGTCACCCACCTTGCCTGCAGATTCTGTCACACTTCTGACAGAGGGCTGGCCGTCAGGTTGAGAATCCCAGTGTCTTCTGCGTGTCTCTACCGGCCAAAAGAACCGGCTGAATTTTCCTTTTTTAGAATAGGCATTCCCAAAATGATACCTTTCGTGTTCCTGATGTAAATATCATTGGGTGGAAAAGAATTTCAAACTGTGTACGGCTCCCGCACATTTTCTTCCCAGCCACGGTTATTTTTCTGATTATCATCGTGTAGTTCTCACACTATCTTCATGTGAGAAACTTAAAATTCTCCTTGAATTCTTCCGATGTCGTGAATTCCTCACAATGCCCAATGGAGGTGATGCAGGGCCTTGATAATGTAGAATTTCAAATAATGTCTGGCGACCTGGTATGATTCCACAACACCACAGAGGAAAGATGTCCTCATCAAAGATTGGCATCTGCTGTTTCCATGATTCTCAGAGCTTGAGTTAGGCACCCTGTTGGCTGGGTCTTACTGTACAACGAGCCCCCATGGAAGGAAATATCATCTATTCTCGCTGATGCCATCAGATAGCCTCCTTTTTCAGACATCCTTTCCTTTCCACTGACATGCCTGTATTTTGCACATGTCAGCCCCAAATCCCTTCTACTATGGTTAATAAGTCAAGGTGTTTTGGTCTTATTTTCCCCTCCCTCACTTCCCATTAAAAAAGTATCCAGGGGGGCGCCTGAGTGGCTCAGTGGGTTAAAGCCTCTGCCTTCTGCTCAGGTCATGATCTTAGGGTCCTGGGATTGAGCCCCACATCAAGCTCTCTGCTCAGCGGGGAGCCTTCCACCCACCCCCCGCCGCCCTCACCTGCCTGCCTCTCTGCCTACTTGTGATCTCTGTCAAACAAATAAATAAAATCTAAGAAAAACAAGTATACAGAATGTGCATTCAGTTCCTATTTGCATAAATCACCTTGGTTACTGATTATCTTTTCTAATTTAAAAGTGAGGCTCTAGATCCAACAATCTGAGAATCACCTCTGGATCTCTGCCTCATTTTGTCCTTCTCCTGGCCTTCTCTCTTTGCCTGGTTTTGTATTCCTAGCTTGATCTTGCTGTGGAACCCTTCTGAGGGACCTTTGGAAGATGAGGTCCTCCACTATGATCCCAGGCTCGTGCCAGTGGGTAATCAGCACCTGCCATGAACGCGTGAACACGTGACTACCTGAGCTGTGGAGAGCTGTCATCGGGAGGGGATCCTCTGTATGGCTTACTTCGCTGACTCATTGTGTGACCTTGGGTGTGCCATGTAGCCTGTCTGGCTAAATCTCTTTGCTCTGGATACCCATCCCCTGTTAATCTAGAAAGCCATTCCCAAAGAATTATTACATCTTTGTCCCCATAGATGTTTAGGGAGGATGTAGGAAGAACTCTGTTAACAGATCTGGTCTCTGGCCCCTGTTCCTTAGGTACATCGTTTCTTCAAACACACAGCCCTCACATGAGAGAGGATCTATTCTTTCAACTCCCAGATCTGTGTCTGCGTGCAAGCACAACTATACACCCAGAGAGATGCACAAAAACAATGCATCAGGAGTCAACAGGCTTGGGACGCCTGGGTGGCTCAGTCTGTTAAGTGTCTGCCTTCGGTTCAGGTCGTGATCCTGGCGTCCTGGGATCGAGTCCCGCGTTGGGCTCCTTGCTCAGCGGGGAGCCTGCTTCTCTCTCTGCCTGCCTCTCCCGTTGCTTGTGCTTGCTCTCTCTCTCTCTCTCTCTGACAAATAAATAAATAAAAATCTTTAAAAAGAAAAAAAGAAGAGTAGCCTAGAGCTACTTCTTTGTTGTCATTTCCGTCTCTGCAAAGATATTGCCTCTAGCTAGTCCCAAGAAATTAAAGTAATTCATTAATATACTCCACATCTGTTCAGTTTTCTTATTCCTCAAGCACCTACTTATTCTTTTGCCATCCCAAGCAATTAAATATGTCTATATCAACATTTGCCTTTCTCGCGCTCCTTTAAAATTTAATACCCCCCTTTTAAGCCCTGTGAAGCTCTCAGTCTTGCAACACAGACCAGGAAACAGCCTGGTTCACAGACTGTGGAAGGCTGGGAACAAAGCTGTCCGCTGAACCATCTGCTGTTTCTTAGCGGTAGAAAAAGAGGATTTACAGGTTTGGGGGCAGATTATTTTTAGGGTCTTCCAGGCTACTAATATTCTATCCCTGTTTGCATAATTCCTCACCGGGGTTGCGACTCCCAGAAGTCACTGTGTCTTCCACAAAGAGTCAGTGTCCCTGAGATGCACTCTTATTGGGAAATATTCTAAAAATATGGAGTCTGGAGCTTTCAGATCTGCTCCAACTATACTCGGTCCTGTCTCTATGCTGCTCTCTGCAGTGGTGGGACTCCCCGTTTCTGGCAGAAGGAAGCACCTCACCTCACCCTGTCTGCAAGAAAGGCAGTCCACATTAGAGAGGGATGTGGAGGAAAAGTAATAAAACAAAAGTGGAGTCAATTTGCATTCAGATGTTTGCATTAAATATTAATAGGGCTCGAGGGTGAGGGTAGTTTCTCTTTTATTCACACTCGGGTTGCCATGGCTGTCTGGGGTTTGCAGGGCTGGCTCTGGGAGGAGGGGGGAAGGCAGCTGGAGGGGAGGAAAAGGGCAGCCACACCCCTGCATGCGGATCAGGGTTCAGGCCCCCATCCTGTGCCCTCATGCTGTGGCCCATACCGTCAAGAGCAAGTCCGAGGAACTGAAAGACATGGAAGTTTCCAGCAACAACCAGAGAACATCTGGAGGCCAGTCTTTAACCAATGAAACCCCCTCATGCTTTAAAAGCAATGATCCGGGTTTAGGGTCAGCAGAGAGTACCCGGGGAGAGACGGGGAAGCCAAGAACAGAGGGCCAGGAGCGCCCCAATGCAGTGTCCCTTGAGCCCCAGGGGAAGGCAGGGCCCCGAGGCTGTGGTGTTCGCAGCCCCAGTGCTTTCTCGAACCAATCCATGAAGTCAGTGCAGGAGGGTAGGGGGCAGGAAGGACGGGCGTTCCCCTCTAGCCTCCAGCTCTTGAAGGGAGGTCGGGGTTGGGCCTTTGGCAACTGTGAAAGAAACTGTCGCTTATGAGAAAATGATGGCTCTGTGCCCAAGGTAGGCTTCACCAGCGGTCAAAGTCCTTCCCAGAAGAAGCCCCTGAAGCCAAGGGTCCTGTCAGGAGAGGTTTTTGTGCCTTCTTTCGCTTGTCTTTTTTGAGAATGAGGGCCTCCCAGTTCCTCCAAATTCACACCAGCTGAGTGACTGTTTACTTAGCCTTCCTGCAAGGCTGGCTCTCGTCACCCACGTCTGGGCCTGTCCCTGTGTTATCCGTCATGAGGGGAGCTTGGAAATTTCCATCATTCCCCTCTCATCCGAGTCTACCCTGCAGCAGCCAGACTGCCCTGGGGTGCTGTGGTGTCACCGTGGATAGTCAAGCCCGGCTGCTCGCTGGCATCACTGGGCAACTTTGAAAAGGTCAGATGCCCAGATAACCCATGGCCCAATAAAAGCAGAATCTTTAGGGCCAGATCCCAGGCTCAGTAGTTTTTAGAACTTCCCAGGGTGATTCCAATGGGAGCCAAGTTTGAGAGTTGCTGGCCTGGGGTTATGAGCACATCCAATGGCCCGGACTTGACTTTTGGCTCTGCTGCTGCTGGAACCAGCCTGGGGCAAGTTATGGACTGCTCTTGGCCTCAGTCTCCTCATCTGTACAGTGGGAATACTAACAGTAGCAACAACAGCACATGGTACTGGTGTGAGGATTCAGTGAGGTTGTATGCACGGAGGGTTTAGACAGCGGCTGGCACGGAGCTGGCATTTTATAAGTTTGCCATTGATGCTGGGGACCACATTTCGTGCAGAGTGGGCAGGTCGGTGCAGGAACCCGAGAAGAGGTATACAGAATTGGAGCTATTTCTCCTGAAAAGGGGGAGGCTTTGTTGGAATATGATGGCTGTCTTCAGATTCCTATCAGATGGAAAAGGAATGTGGTTTGTTTCACCTGACTGTGAAGGAGAGAACACGGATTCAGGAAGGGGAAGTTTCCAACAGAGCCATTTAGTAGCAAGATGGACTGTTTTGTGGGGAGTGAGTTCCTGGACTCTGGGGGTATTCAAGCAGCAGTGGGACAGTTTGTGGTGGAAATGTTAGAAAAGGAATCACGACGGAACTAAATGACCCCCAGGGCCTCCTTGAACCGTGCCGGGCATGTCCTGAGCACTTACCACATGTTAGCCATTATCAGACGTTCTCCCGCAGCCGGCGAGGACGCGCAGAGTTGGTGTGGACGTCCCAGGGGAGTCTAAAGCTGTGTTGAAGAGAGGACCAAGGGGAAGCCAGGTGGGGTCAAACCTGTTTTCAAGTCAAGGAAGTGAAGCTGGGGTTGAAGTTGATGAAGAAGCCAGTCACGGGGGTGGGAGGGTCCGGGTCTGGGATGTCGGCTGTGAATAGGCTGGTCTGCCTCTGGGCTCTCTGGGTCGAGCTCCGGACTCCAGAGAGATGGCGAGGTTGGCTTTGTTTAAGGCAGAGTGTCGTAGGAGTGGGTGCCTTCTCATTCTGAAACTCAGCTTTGCGTCCGCCCCCCACCCCCCGGCCATGGTCCCCACGGTACTGGTCCTTGGCACTGCACCCCCCTTTCCCTGCCCCTCACCCTTTCGCCCTGTGTGCTTTCCTACTGTACCTCCTCTGTTTTGTGAGATGCCTGCGAAGCTTATTTTACCAGCTGTACCTTTTTCGGGGTGATGTGGGGAACAGAACTCGTTGTGACACTATTTCACTAGAAATCAAGCTGAACTTCCCTTTTCATAAGGTGACTCCACTTTCGCCCTTTTGAACGTGTCCAGCAGGCATTCAGCCACTTCCCTTGCTGGGCACTTGGCAGATGGTATCAGCACCTGGCTCCCGGTTCTCCTCCTGCTCCCTCCCTGCCGAGCCTGTGGGGCATCCCTGGGTCATCCTTTTCCCTCACCTCCTGGTGGCCCGCATCTCTCTCCGCAGTGCTCAACCACACGCTGGACGTCCTCACCCCTCAGGAGGCTCGACCTTTGGAGTCTGCCTCTCTGAAATGCCCTCTGTCTCCACGACCCATGCCCTTCCATGGTCCCACTCCCTCCCTCCTACTAAACCTCTTCTTGGCCGGCACTGGGGTCCCTGGAACCCTTCCCCTTTTGGGGCATCTTGGACCCACTCTGGTGGTATCTATTCCCTTCTTCCCTGTTGCCTTTGGATTCCTTGGTGGCCCAGGAACCATTTCGGCCAAGTTCTCAAACGTACCCCATTCCCTTCCCCACTGGTCCTTCCAGTGTGTCTTTTCATCTCCTCCTGATCCCAGAGTCCTGCGTTTGTGGAGGAGATTTCAAGCTCTCGAAGTAATCGGACCCATGGCCCGTTGCTGCCGTCGGATTCTGTGCCCTCGGCCATCTTCCTTGAGCTCCATTTTTAGCTCCCTATCAGATTGCCACGACAGCTGCTCTGAATCTTTTCCACTCGGCTCCAGCCCTGCCTGACCCTGCCCGCCTCGCCTCCCCGGAACCGACCTCGTCCCCAGGACTGGCTGAGAAATCCAGCCCCGCGTGCTGCCAGGACCTCATTCTTCCCTTCTGCCTTTTTTTTTCTTTTTAAAGATTTTATTTATTTATTTGACAGACAGAGATCACAAGTAGGCAGAGAGTCAGGCAGAGGACAGAGAGAGAGGGAGAAGCAGGCTCCCTGCCGAGCAGAGAGCCCAATGTGGGGCTCGATCCCAGGACCCCGGGATCATGACCTGAGCGGAAGGCAGAGGCTTTAACCCACTGAGCCACCCAGGTGCCCCTCCCTTCTGCCTTTTAGCAGAGATCCTGTCTTCCTCTCTTTCCCCTTCCCCCAGGCTCTGGGGAAGAACCGGTTTTTATTCTTTCCAAGGTTAAGCCTTCCACCTGTGCCTCTCACTGTGTCATCTCTTTTCTTTGCCATCTTGCTCCACTATCACATCTGCTAACTTGAACCCCCATTTCCTCTCGACCCTGAGTCTTGAGACGCATCCTGATTTCTTCCGCCTTAAGGAGGAGAAGACACAAAGCCCTGAGCCTGTCCTCTGCCTGCCTGCCTCCCTCCTTTATCATTTTCTTCATTCCCTCAACTGGGATTCCTCCACTGGTTTCCAGAAACCAGCCACGCTGACCTAATGTCCCTGGAATATGCCCGCTGTCTCCCTCCTCCCTGGGAGGTGGCCTCTTGAGGTACAAAAATCACTGACAGTGGAGTCAGCCACTAGGGGGTTTAAATCCTGGCTTTGCCCCATATTGTTATATAATCTTGACCCTCACTGGGCTCGTTATTAATCTTCCCAAGGAAAAGAAAATGGAAAAACCTAATTCCCTGACTAGCTATGAGTAATAAATGCTTCTACTTTAAAGTGTCCAACACAGTTGGAGCAAAATTAAAAAAAAAAAATACTCCCCTCTGGGGCACCTGGGTGGCTCGGTCGTTAAGCCTCTGTCTTCAGCTCAGGTCATGATCCTGGGGATCCCAGGATCGAGCCCTCCCTCGGGCTCCCTGCTCAGTGGGAAGCCTGCTTCTCCCTCTCCCACTCCCCCTGCTTGTGTTTCCTTTCTTGTTGTCTCTCTCTTTCTGTGTCAAATAACTAAAATCTTAAAAAACAAAAAACAAAAAACAACTTCCCTCCATCTGTTGCTTTAGCTAACTCCTTCATGTGCAATCCCTTTGGTTTCTTCCATCTGCTTGTTGAATTTCCATCCGCCCTTCAAGCCTAGTGGTGTCTTCCCTCTCTACCTGTTGGGGCCACATCCCTCTGCTTTGTTTGCTCTCAAAGCCTTGTTCCTCTGTTATAGTGGGTGTCCCAGTCTACCCTGTGTCAGGGTGTATTGGGATCATTTGTACCTTCTTATCTGTCCCCTCATGAAATCAAGAGCCTCTGGGGGCAAGGATATTGAACTCACCCTTGGATCCCTCTGGAGTCCCTAACAGAGCACGTTACACATAAGAGCTACTCAGTGAATGTTAAGCTTATAGGAAATTTACGGGCATCTGGGTGGTTCAGTTGGTGAAATGACTGACTCTTGATTTCGGCTCAGGTCATGATCTCAGGGTCGTGAGTTTGAGCCCCACGTAGGGCTCCACACTCAGTGAGGAGACTGCTTCTCTCTCTCTCCCTCTCCTCCGCCCCTCCTCAATCTCTCTCTCTCTCTCTAAAATACATAAATCTTTAAAAAAAAAAGTGAAAGAATTTAAAAGAATTGCTTGATGCTAGGTGTATCTTTATAACCGCCCCACCCACCAAAAAATCCAAACTGATCTCTTTCTCACCCATGAATATACTGTCTAACCTCATAGAATTTACCACAAGACAGGGATTTAAAACCCAAAGACCTGCATACCGAAGACCACAGGCCTAGCCAGTTCTGTGGTCCTTATGCTGGCTTGTGGACATCGTTTGCCTTCAGGTTACTAAGGTCCTCTTCTGGCAAACAATGAAGATGTTCCCTGCTTGGTGAAATCCATCAGGTTTCTTCCATGGAAGAGGAAATGGACAGACTAGCAGGTATCTCAGATTCTTTCTGCTTGACCAGCAGCAACTCAGTGATCACACATTGTGGGAGTGCCATGAGTAAGACACTCATTTATAAAGGTGACCAAGGATGCATCTCATGTTGGTCCTGTAAGGAAAGTTCTCTCAGGGGGACTGTTTTCTGCAGGTGCGTTAATTATTTCCTCATGCAACACAGATTCACTGAGCACAGACTGTGTGTGCCCAGTTTGGTGTCTATGCTGTGAACACAATCTTAATTCAAGCCTGGTCTCAACGGAACTCATGTCTGGCATGCTCTTCTTAGAAAGGGAAGATACGTGGAGGTGGGCTGTGCACCGGGCCGGGCCAGGTGGCTGCCTAGGCTTAGTGGCTCTCAGAGAGGACCGTCCAAGGGGACATCCTTCACAGCAGCAGCACCTGCCCCTCCTGGCAGGACCCTCCATGCAGTTACTCGGAGCATGAGTCTCTGGGCTTGTCGCATTATCCACAGGCAGCCTGAAATGCCTCCTGGTATACACACCAGCTCCCCTCAATTCATCTTTCAATCTGGAGGATTTACTAAGATTTATACCATTAAGAGCAAGATCTCAGCAACATGCCGTATGGGAAAAACATGTTTTGCTCCTGCTGGTATATGTGTTAGTGTGTAAGCTCTTCTGGGCAGGGACCCATTTTATGTGTTGTGTTCTTTCTGTAAAGTTTCATTCCCTCTTTGGGCTGATGTTTCAGGAATGGGGGTCTATAACTTCATCGGGGATCAGCATTTAGGCATAAACATCCATTCTTGGCTATTGGTGAGTCGCCTACATTTTACTGTAGGATGCATGGGTCTGAGTCTTGTCTTACATGCCCAAAGAGAACAAAATACAATAGGGAAGAGAATGCCAATATTACTTAGAGTCAAGCCCTCTTCTTGGGTAAGGGGTGGTAGGATGGAAATGTGCTCATCTTCCCCATGGCCCAGAGGCCATGGCTTCAAACTCTTCAGGGGTGCTGGGGGTTAAAGCACAGGACAGAAGAGGAAGGTGGGTTGTCCATGCCATGTGGTCCCTGTACCTGGCCTCGTACCAGACACGTGTGCCTTGTTGGTTCCCAAAGATCCTGAAGAATCCAGACTGGTCCCCAAGGAAGGGAACATCACAGAAGGACCCTGTGGGGACTGTGGATGGAAGGGGATATGGAGAATCACTCCCAATTCTTCTTTGATGATTTGTAGGGAGTGTTCTTTTCTCCTTTCTTCTCTCCTGCCGGCTGTCCCGCTCGCTCGTGGACCACTTGTCAGATGCTTACGTGGGGAGACGCAGATTCACTGCTTGGGTCTCTTACAAAGCAGAGAGGAGGGGAAAGCTGAGAACAGGAGGGTCTGCAGTTGGGATGGTTTCTCTGTGTTGTTGGGAGAGGAGAGGGCAGGGGGCGGGGGGCGGGCAGAGAGAGAGAGGAGGGGGCAGTTTCCTCTGTTATCCTCGGCATTGTACGCTTTCAAAGGCAGAGTTTTCTGGCTCCTGGAGAGGCAGATGCCAAAGGAAAGGATTTTGAGGCCCCCCCACCCTGTAATTCTGTTACTTTGCCCACCCAGCTTGAAAAGCTTGCCCAACTTGAAAAGTCAGCTGAAGCATATTGTATGTTTCAAGCCTCCCTAATACTGGCTGTCCTTTGGGCAGGGTTGACAGCTTCTCAAGCCTGCTCACATTTGCTCTCATTCTCATTTCATTGGATCCATAGAACACTGGTTCGTAGAAGGCAGGGTCGGCAGTCCTCATTCTGGTTTACAGCTGAGGAGTTTAGCTCAGGTCTGTTTTCATGATAGACTCCAACAGAGTGCCCCAAGCGTCAACAATATTTTACTTCTTTCATTAAATGAGAACTGTCATTTAATGGGGATGTCATTTAGTGGGGGGAGAGTCGGTGGGCATCCTATAGGCCAGTACACCAGCAGGGAGTTTCCAACATCCAGCTTTACAGAACAGTGATGAACTCAGTGTTGCATGGGTGCAGTCCAGGGTAGAGAAGGTGGGGGGGTACTGAAGAGATGGTGAGCCTCACCCTTGCTGGAAGGGTTACCCCACACCACGGCCAGCCTAAAGCATTTCTCTTTTCTTTCTCTCTTTTTAAAGATTTTATTTGCTTATTTGACACAGAGAGAAAGAGAGAGAACAGGAGGAGGCGGAGAGGCAGGCAGAGGGAGAGGGAGAAGCAGGCTCCCCGCCGAGCAGGGAGCCTGATGCGGGGCTTGATCCCACGACCCTGGGATTGTGACCGGAGCTGAAGGCAGACCCTTAACCACGGAGCTACCCAGGCACCCCAGCCTAAGGCATTTGTTTTGTTCTTTAAAGAGCAGCTGACCTAAGAAACGTTTTCACATCTCTGCCCAGCACACAGACTTAATCTGGTGAGGAGACACAGGGGTGCTAGTCAGCAAATGAGTGCGAATGCATTTTATCTTGGAGATCTTCCTTAGCTCCACCCAGAAGACCAACAAGAATGCAGAGGGAACAGGACCCCATATCACACCTACAAGATTTCCAACCAGCCAGAGAAAACCAACTATCAACCAATGGACCACATGGGCAGCCAGGATAAAAAATTATCAAATGAACAGAATGGCTTGATTTGGCCGGTTGGGAACAGTCAGGGACTGGGGATAAAAAAAAAAGGCACATGAGGCAGGAGAAATAAATCATCTTATATTACCTTTCTGTCTTTGACCATCTTGTTAGGTGTAATTTGGGTGTTGCCAAGGTACACTCACTGAATTGTCTCCTCGCGCTCGCATGAAGTTTGAACTCATTAATGTCAAGGTCATCGCCATTTTCAGTTTTGTGTCAATGATTAGGTTACATTTCCTTCTTTTTTAAAAAACTTTAAAGACTTTTATTTATTTATTTGACAGAGAGATAGAGAGAGAGCACAAGTAGGCAGAGAGGCAGGCAGAGAGAGAGGGAGAAGCAGGCTCCCCGCCAAGCAGGGAACCTGATGCGGGGCTCGATCCCAGGACCCGGGAATCATGACACGAGCCGAAGGCAGCCACCCAACCAACCAAGCCACCCAGGCGCCCCCTACATTTCTTTCTTAATGTCATAAGAATCTTTGGATAGACACGAAGATAATCGTAGTCATAAATGTAGTACTTAAGGACAGAAAAGAGACGTTTCCTGTTCTCTCTCTCATAAACTAGAAATGCAACTCACAGTCGTTCTGCCTGTCCACAAACACATCAGAGACTAAAATCAGCCATGGACCGCTCACTGAGGAAATCCAGGATGGCCCATAGCGGGCAGGTGGATTGTCTTGGCCTATTATCCAGGGCCCCGGGTTGATGCCCATGCGTCTTGACTGGGAGAGAGAGACGCTCACTCTAGATTTAGATTTGCGTTTCCAGGAACTGAAGCGAGCACTGTAACGGACATAGAGCAGGAGGCTTTACGATTTGCATCTTCTTCTTATGTATCATTTTGAGAACCCAGGAATCCATATTCCTATAAGTGCATTATGGTGATGTGCTCTGTGACGAGTGATAGGCAACAGACTTGGGCATTTACCACCCACAAAACCACGGACTGATTGAATTGGAATCAGCAATCGAAACACGTTGCTTACCAGATTGTAGGGGGGCGGCGATAAGGGACTAAGGGGTCAGCTTGCATGATAGAACGAAGGGGAGTTAACACTTTAAGAATTGAAATTGAATGAAAGTATTAGTGGCTAGTGATACCATGGGATGCAGAATCCTTTAACATCTTAGACAGTTTCGAGTAGAAAATTGGCACACTGCTGACTGGTCTTAAGATCTGACTCAACGCTCCGTGTCCAAGTCAAATGCTTTAGGGTAGTGTATAAATAGCTCTTGAAGTTGAAATTTGTTCACGATTCCAAAGTTTAGCCGGTGAGAGGAGAAGGGCTATCCTCCACATTTCAATAAAATCGATTATTGCGGGAGAGTGTGCCAGAGTTGCCCCAGTAGGAGGAAATCAGAGAAGGTATTCTTGGATGCTAGCATACATACATTTTAAACAAAATGTTTATTAATCAGCATCCTTTTCAACAGAAATGTGGATTAGTTGGAATGTTTACATATGCCATGTTTTAGAAGACAAGGCAAAGAAGCCCCCGATTTTTTTTTTTTTTTAAACAAGAGGAACTAAATGGCATCTACCATTTGCTGACTATCCATTAGGCTTCTAGGTGTTTTACGATAGCCACATGGTAGATATTCTTATCCATTTTGCATATGAGGATGCTAAGGCTAAGAAGCCGAGTAACTCTTCTTGGGGAATCATAGAGCTAGTAACAACCCAGAATGTCTGATTCCAAAGTCCCTGTTTCTTTTTGCTCAACTCTGCCTCAGAAAACTCTCTTATAGAGTCCATCCAGAGTCCAAAAACATTTTAACTGAATCTTCTAGATGGTTTTTATAGGTGTACCTATGTGTCTACACACACACACACACACACACACACACACACGCACGCACATCTATGTCTATGCATTATATGTCTACATGTGTGACATGATAACATGGAGTGCCAAGGGGTCCTTGACACTGTCTACTGCAGGCAGAACCTTGCTGGGGTCATTCCCTTGATGGAGTTATCAGATTCTTAGGTTCTGAAAATGAATTGTATCTGAAATATTATCTAGGGAACTGACTCACACTGACCAAACTGATGCAACAGGTATTGCTTTGGCAATTAAATGTGAACAGAAGTGATACAATTCACCGAATTTCCTTCCTAGCATGGTGGCGATCATGGAGGCATGGGTTAAGAGAGAGCTCCGTCAGTCCGCTGGCTTCCTGGGTGACTCTCGCTGAGCTGACCTGGGCTGGACAGTGGCGGGAGAGGGAAATAAGCTCGCTCTTGAATCAACAGAGGTGATGGGGTTTGTTGTTAGGTACATAACCTTGCCTATCCTGACTGATAAAATAAATTGGCCACTCCTTCTGAAACAGCAGAGGGTAGAATCTAGCCCACGCATGTGAATGAGAGGGGTGCTTGAGGCCAAACAGGGTTTTTAATAAAACCTTCATTAAAATCTCAATGACCTGTAAGCCAGCCCATCAAAATGCAATTAATGTGTGCACTTCCCATCCTCTTCAGTGTGCGGTTCCCAGCCACCTTTATGTCTGGGTCAATTTCGACTGTCAATTGTATTTTCTGCTTTTGTCACCCAGACTCCTTCCCTGATCCAGGGCTGGGGTGTACCTGCTAGTTTTTTTTTTTTTTTTAAAGATCTTTTTTATTTATTAGACAGACAGAGATCACACGTAGGCAGAGAGGCAGGCAGAGAGAGAGGAGGAAGCAGGCTCTCCACGGAGCAGAGAGCCCGATGCGGGGCTCGATCCCAGGACCCTGGGATCATGACCTGAGCCGAAGGCAGAGGCTTTAACCCACTGAGCCACCCAGGCGCCCTACCTGCTAGTTTTTTTTTTAAGCTGTTTTCCAAACTGATATTTTAGTTGACAAATTATTGGAACTAGCTATCCATGAAATTAATTATTTCCCACTGAAGGAACATGGCTTGAAAATCAGGGCCAGTCATTTGCCCAAGGCCTTTCCTCCCAGTGGGCTGATCTTAGTGTGCTAAAGACAACGGCAGGTGGTGACTTGACACACAGAGAATTAGAACAAAAGGAACAAAGTCTCTGCGAGGAATATTTCCACCAGCAGCAGTGCCCTAATTGTCAGGTGTCCTGACCCCTAGCCCAGTCCTCTGTACATATAGTACATCGAATGCTTGCTTAACCAGAAAAGGACATCTGGTTAACTGAGATTTCGTGGTACCCTCTGTTTTGCAACAAAGCTATAGCTGCATTCCTAAGAAGCCTCAGGTCATCAAAAATGAAATTAAAAAAGAACTGTTTTGATGGTTAAAAAAAAAAAGCAAGGAGCTGTCTAACTCACCATAACTAAATTATTTTTCCTGCAGGATTTTCAATAATAAAGGTATTTCAAAGATATCTCTTGTTACTGAAAATTAAAACTCCAAACTATTTAACCAAAACTGACAAAGCAATCCTAAATATCACAGAAGAAAGCCTAGATGGCATAAAAGGTTGAAAAGAAAATCTACGGATTTCCAAACCGGGACGAGGAATCCTAACACAGCTCATGGCTACCAGCGCATGGGCGATGGGCCACTCAAACCAAGTTTGCCTGGGACCTACCCACCCCCGCTTCTTCTCCTCCTCGAGTCATGCCAATGCCTGGTGGTGATCATGTGAGGCCAAGCACAATAGGCGTAATACAAACCACGTTCCCAGAATTATTGCTTTATTTTTTACATTGATGAGAAAATGTGCGATAACAGCTCTCCTGTACATTTGGTCACCACCGTTTCTGTGAATCAACCGAGAAACAAAACATGAAAACTAACAAAGAGGGCATGTTTTTACCCCTTCTCATGTGGCCTGCCAGCCTTTATTTCACATAGTGGTCCCTAAGAGAATGGGCCACAGGGAAGTTGCTGTGGGTGTCACCAGGTAACATGAGTCGTGGCTTTCGGAGCTGGGCATGTTGTCCAAAGGGGAAAAGTACCTGCCATTTGTTAGGACTGAATGCCTGCAGAGTGTGTCCCTTTCACTGGGAAGTATTCCTAAAAGGATGCATTCAAGTCCACAAACTGCGGGATATCTGATGTTTTATCTGAGAGTAGATGAGGGCTGGGGGAGGGGCAGGGGCAGGGAAGGCAGAGAGAGAGAGAGAGAGAGAGAAAACAGAAACAAATGAAATCGATTGGAATAGCTGTGGTTCGTATCCCCAAGCTGCAGTGCTCGACAGGAAATTTCCAGAAAAGCTGTAGGAACTTCTTACCTTTAGGAACAACAGAATAAGGTAGAATCAGAAAACCACCCAGAGAAAGAAGGGGATCTCTTCCTCAGGAGAGACTGTTGTACAAAAAGTCACGAAATGGGCAGGAGAGAGTTTATTTTTTGACCCAAGCTGAAAGGAGAAATTTGGCATCCCCCAGGAGGTCTCAGCATTTTCGAGGGTCCTGTTGTCCTGAGGAGTTCTGAGAAAAGTCCAGTCTTCTGGAGGCTCTGGGGCTTATCAGTTGCCATGGAAACCATTAATCTCATGCTGAAGTTCTAAGTGATCTGAGAGGAAGAATGTTCACTCAAACCCGTTTTGCCCCCCTCCCCTCTTCCTCCCTAGGACTAGCTGAGTGCCCCTCGCTGCTGCCCCCGGGGCCACGGGTGCCGGGAACATCTAGATTGTCCACAAATTAATGCAAGCAGCCCGGTCTGCAGTCAGGGAACTCTAGCTGGCCAAGGACCCAAGCAGGTCTGAGACAAGTTGTTGTAAACGCTGGCACGGACCGGCTCACCTGTTGTGTGATTAAGTCATGAGGTTGCTGCTTGTTCTCTTTGGGACCCGGCCAGGCAGCATTTGTTCAAGTGAAAAATAAGGCTCTGTGTGTGCGGTGTGACTGTGGCAACAGAGACAAATGGGGAAACAGATTCCGGTGGAGGAAAAGAATGAAAAAGTGGGTGGTGGGGACAATCCAGCAGCTGTGTTGAAAGGTGTCTTAGTCAGGATGGCTCGGTGGCAAGAAACAAAAACCTACTCAGCTTGAGTACAGAGGGACTTGTTTGATGGGACGGGAACCCAACTGAAGGAAGTGGGAGCTGACATCACGGCAGCTGGGGAATGGCCCCCAGCTGCTCACATTCTCCACTCTCCCATCACAGGGGTCTGGTGGCGTGTTGGGCTGCCGTGGTGCCTGCGGGGGCTCCGGCTCTATGCAGTTCTTATGACTCAGGGACTGAGGGCTCTCTAACAGATGTGTCTCTTTTAGGAATCTCTAAGGCAGGTATCTGATGGGTCCGACTGCTGGTGGGTGGGGTCAGAAGGCGGGCTTCCTCTGGCCAGGTGGGGGGTAAGTTCTCTGCGAGAGAGGGAAGACTGGGGGGTAGAAGCGGTAGGTGGAGGAAATGATACACATTGGCAGAAGGAAAGCTTGGCACGGGCACCGACAGACCGTAATGGCTCAGAATGGAGCCCGTCCATAAACAACAGAAGAGCTAGAGCGTCCTTTCAGGCTGAATACTGTACCGGTGGGAGCAATACAGGAAAGGGGGACATGGAGGACTGGTGGTGGATACCCGAGACAACAGGGAGGCAGTGCAGCTGGAGGGGTTAAAGGGATGCTAGATGTATGAAGAAATTGAGGGATTGAAAGTCCTGGTGAGACCAAAGACCAGGAGTTTGGAGGCTCGCAAGAACAAAGATGGCCTCCAGGGAGAGCCGGCCCTAGAGCAGGCTGTGGCTGGGGAGGGAGTGGGAGTCCACACAGAATCGGGCGAGATCTGGACTGTGGCCACGCTGGGTACAATGTACAAACACCTTGATAAGTGTCGTAGCCACGGATAATGTTAGGGGCTGAATTGTGTCCCCCCGGATCCATATGTTGAAGTCCTAAGCCCTCAGACCTTGACATGTGAGTGCATTTGGAGATAGGGTATTTAAAGAGTTAATTAAGGTTACATGAGGTCGTGGGGATGGGCCTGAATCCAACAGGACTGGTGTCCTTATAAGAAGAGGGGATTAGGACACAGACAGACACAGGGGGAAGACCGCATGAGGACCCAGGGGGAAGGCAGCATCTGCAAGCCAGGGAGGGATGCCTCAGGACAAACCAGCCCTGCTGACGCCTTGATCTTGGACTTCCGGCCTCCAGAGCTGTGAGCAAATAAATGTCTGTCCACGAAGCTCCTGAGCCTACTGTACTTAGTTACCGCTGCCCTCGCAGATGAACACGGATGGGATGGGGAGAGAATCATTTTTCTAGAGGCAGCCCTGGGATTCACAGAGAAGGCCAGACACACCCACCTGAGCCAATGGAACGTAGGGAGTGAGAAAAGCCCCGCAGAGGGGGTGTCTTTCCCCGGGAGAGCAAAGAGTTCAAGGAAAGAGGTGAGAGAGGAGAGGTCTGCATCACAGAGAGATGGCCTACAGTGCAGGGGATTTAGGTGATGGAGGCAGCTGAGAGGAGGCCAAGGGACAAAGGAGCCGGTGAGGGGGGCAGGAACGGGTTGGTTGGTTGGATTGCGCTCAGGCAGCAGGAGTAGGAGAATAAACGCCCCGTCTCATGTACATGATGCAGGTATGAGATGTCAAAGGAGCATGGGGTGAAGGTGGGATGGAGCCATGTCAGAGGCAGAAGGAATTGACACGGGCTTGGCAGGGTCTTGTAACTGATGGAGGAAGTGGAGTTAGAACACAGGCACGCACGTGCGTGTGCACACACACACAGGTACACACACGTACACACACAATACACGTACACATAGACACACACATGTACACACATAGACACACACATGTACATATACATACACACACATACACATATATACACCCCTTGTTTCTTTAGAGGAGAACTCAGGGATTCGGGGATTCTGGAACAAGAGGATTCCTAGACCTAGTGTCATAGTGACCCCTTACCGGGAAGCCCAGAGCATGTCCGGTCCGAATGAGAATTCTTTGGGGGTACTTGGATGGGACTGGACCCTTATGGCCTATTATGGTCAGACTCTGTGCCCCCAACTGCCTTGGAATAAAACCAGTTTCTGACTTGTTTTTCTGTTTCTGCCAAATTAGTAAAGCACAGACTCTCTCCTGCTTTGACTGATACTGAGGCTTAGCTTTTAGAGGGCTGATCTTGCTCAGTGGTTTGCTTAGGCAGAGGAAGGATTGTGGGAGCTTTGTGTAAAATCTTCCAGAAGTGTAGTTGGAGGTCTGTGTAACTGATTTGTGTAAGATTTGGGAAGGAGGGTGGGCAGTCTTGAGTCGTGGCTGGTTAAAAAAAATGAGGGTGAGGGGTGCCTGGGTGGCTCAGTGGTTTAAGCCTCTGTCTTCGGCTCTGGTCATTATCTCAGGGTCCAGGGATTGAGCCCCTCATCGGACTCTCTGCTCAGCAGAGAACCTGCGTCCGGCTCTCTCTCTGCTTGCCTCTGCCTACTTGTGATCTATCTATCTCTATCAAATAAATAAATAAAATCTTAAAAAAAAATGAAGGTGGGTGTGTAGGTATCTTGGGGATGTGTCCAGCATGAACCAGGGCTGTGCCCTGAGCTTGGGGTACTTTGAGTGATGTCATCACGTAAATAATGCCAACTCAAAACAGATAGCAGTGTATTGATAGCTTAACATAAATAGATATGGCCAATAGTACTTGAATGCAGGCTCTGTAGGAGGAAGGGCCATTTTCTGCTGTATTTTCCAGGGCTGGGATAACAGCGCCTAACACGTATTGGCGTTCAGTAAATGTCTGCAGGATGAATGAGTCAATCACAGCGTTGAAATGCATGGAGTTCAAAACCTTAGGTGCTCCCACCCTGTCCCGTCCCTCCCACTGTCTAGTTTCTTTTGTGCAACCACAAGAACCAGAACAACAGCAAACACAACCAAAACGGGACAAAGAACAGCTGCAGAAAAAATCACATAAAAGCGACAGAAAGGCTAGAGTCTGTTCAGCATCACTCAAAATCGAAGAAATACGATTAACATGATAATCATATGCCGCTTTCAAATGAGCATGCGTGTTATTTTGAAATTAGCAAAGATTAAAAAGGGATATTACTGAATGCTGGCATGAGGGCAGTGGGATCTTCTCTTCTTTTTCAGGTGGGAGCATGAAGGGTGTGACTTCTATAAAAAGTCGATGTATATCAACAATTGTAAATGGTAAAAATATTTAAGAATTGTAAAAATAATCATATATGAGTTGATGTGCTTCTGATTATAATTGTATGGATAACTCCTGGATCAGGTTCAATTCATTATACCAGATTCCCTCATTCCAGTAGGACATTTGCTAGGAAATGACAATGTGTGTTTTTGAGGAGAAAATACTAGTATGAGAAAGAGTGAGATAGTAAGACAGAAGTAGAAATGAGCAGTCTAGAAAATGCTCCTGACCACATAGCAAGAATTGTGTGTTTTTGTTTTGTTTTGTTTTATCTTATTGTAGAATAAAACAGCCAAAGGGCCCCAGGAAACCAATCATCAATTAAGTGCTAGAACTTATGCATCAATAATGCACAGAACTAAGACCAAATTACTCCCTACCGTGTTTTATAATATTTTACCAACTTGTTTTTATATGACTGAGGCTTATGCCATGAGCTTGTTCAACTTTAAAAGCACTCTAGTAAGAATTTAGCTCACCCTTAAAATCAATACATTAATAATTTATATGCAGTATATCCTAGGGCTTCAGTTACATTGTAATCTTTTGACTAAGGTCCTTGAATAGTCCTTGGCTTTTGGGTGAGTGCCTAGGGACGTGGCATTTGCATGATTGCATTTGTTATTTTAACACTCCAACCTATATTTTACCGTACAGCAGTTTCAAAAAACAATAGAGTATATTGTGAATACAACAGTGATAGGGGAATCTTTCTCAATTCAGAAATAGGGCTCAATGTAAAATGCAACTCCTGATTATCTTGATAGCTATGACTGGTGTGTGCATGTGTGTGTATCTAAGACTTGTGGAATTCATTTGTTTTCGGATTTTATTTGATGGGCAAGTAGGAATGCTTTGGAGCTAAGTCGTTGTTAAGGAATCCCCGAGTTGTAAATGTCACACACCTGTCAGCCATGAAAGACCCTTTCTTTCTGGAGCTGCGGCGATGTTAACTTTGCCTTATTTCCCTCCTAGCCTGGCTTCTCTTTCCAGCGTGCTCTCTAGTGATTAGTCATTGCAGCAGGACTTCCCCATCAACATCTGTTCCAAAAGCCAGTCCTGTGCGAGCGAATGTGGGGCAGTGCTTTGAAATGCACAGAGGGTTATTACACAGATGGCAGTGGGGAGGTCTTGGCTCCCCCACGTAGGAGACAAATGCAGTGGGTGATACCTCCACCCATGCCCTCTGCACATGTTCCTCCCCAAGCCTGTGTTGGCTCGGTTTTCAGAAGCTTCCAGTGTGAGCCTTCCCAGGGAGCTCACCTCCCTCTTCTGCAAGACGTTGTGACACATGGGTCAATATGACATAGTCCCTGTTCTCAAGGAGGTCGCCATCTGGGACACATGTCACTTACTGCCTTGCTCTGGTCCTTTTCCTCATGCAAACTGGCCTCAGGACATCCTTCCACCAGCCCTAGCAGTTGAAGCGTGGTGGCCTCCTTTTGGGCTTGGTCCTGTTGGGACTCGTGGGAATGGGGGTCAAAATATTCACCCCATTCTTATTCTCCTTCTTTCAGTGACCAGACGTCCTTCTTAAACCCAAGTGTGTGCCTTACATTCCTTGGCTCCAGGGCTTTCTATGGTTCTCTGGGGTTTATGGGGTCTATTATCAATTTTATTTTTAGCATGGCATCCCTTCTTGCTGCTGGCTTTACTCTAATTCCACTCATGCTTACTGTTCTTGAAATGTTAACATTTTAGGCTCAGGTCCTCACCCAACTGGTATACTCGGTCCATAAGGTCCTATCTCCCCAATTCCCACCCCTCTCCCCCCTCCCCCCACCACTGCCATGGACTTCACTCATTCTTCAAGGTCTGGTTAAGAACTCGTACTGTGCCCGATTCTCTGACCCCTGTGCAAGGCCAAGTGTTTGTACCTGACAGTCATTTATTACAACCATGGTTTACCACTGACAATGCTGATGGTTACTGGCATGGTTGCTCATCTTTTTCACTGAATTGTGGGCCTGATTAATTCATTCACTCTACTCTCTCTTTGTGCCTGGCATTTAATAGATGTCTAATAAAACTATATTTAACTTTTTGTGAAATATAAATGGATCCCTTAACTCCTCCACTTCCTCCAATTGGCTCTAAGCTTCCTGGAACAGCCTTTCTGTTTTTTCTCTTTGTTTACTCCATTGAACTCAGCTTGGTACCTGCTACATAGTAAATGCTCAATAAATGTTGAAAATGGTAAAATCTATCTATCTATCTATGAAAGCCTGAATAAAGCAACAGACAAAATCTGCCTGGCAACATTCCAAATTGGAGGGGGATAAGGGAGAAAGATGGAAAGACGGTAATGTTGCCCATTTTTTGGATGAACAACCTGGACGACGGACTGTGTGTTGTAGGTACATCTCTGACTTTCTAATTGTACTAATTATTTTGCTTCTGTGGACACTTCTGAAAGTCTCACCTAAGGTAACTTCAAAGAATCGGGTAGACTTCATGGCCCCGAAGGAAGTCTCAGGGTCTCAGGAAAGCCAAGGGCTCTTGCAGGCCGAGCATGTCCGTTATGGAAAAAAACCTCTCAAGGAGCCTCCCCCAGGAGCGCAGAGCTCTCTCTGGCCATACTGCTCTCCATTCCTCTTCTCCTGGAGATCCAACTGGACTCCCATTGGGGCACTAGGCCCTTATGTGACTGACATTTAATCTCCATTAAAAAGCATTGGAACTAGAGCGTATTATGCTTAGTGAAATAAGTCAACTGGAGAAAGACAACTATCACATGATCTCCCTGATATGAGGAAGTGGAGATGCAACGGGGGTGGTGGTTAAGGTGATAGGAAAAGAAAAAATGAAACAAGATGGGATCGGGAGGGAGACAAACCAAAAGAGACTCTTAATGTCATAAAACAGAGGGGGGTGGGGGGAGGGGAATTGGGAGAGGGTGGTGGGGTTATGTTATATGTTTAAATAAAAAAGCTTGAAGAAAAAAAAAGCATTGGTTCATACTTTTGAGTTTTCTTCTTTTCTTTTTCTTTTCGGGAACCAGGTTCATTCACTCTGCAGCATTTAGCCGTCTCTGCTGCTGTGTCAGGGATTCGGCTAGGTGCTAGTGTACAGTGATGGAGAAAGTGAACACAGTCCCTGGTCTCAGGGGCTCCCAGACCAGCAGGGCAGCCTGACAGACCGTCACGCATTTGCTCACACCTCACCACCACGCACGTGCGGCAGTGTGCACAGATCGCCAAGGAGGGGCTGGGCTGGGCTGGGGCTGTGACATGGCCCCTAAGGCCCTCTGTCCAGATTAGATGACTCAGAGCAGCCAGGCCGGAGAGGCTGAAGGAAGCAAGGACGAGGCCGGTGGAGAAAATGTTTCAGAGAAGAGGAAATGTGCACGACATCCTTTCTGTGTCCCACGTGGCAAGATGAAATGTAGGGCTCAGGTAGCTTTCTCTTCCAATATTCTCAGCTCTGCAGGGCTCCTTCTGTCCCCCTTCCCTAAAGAATTTAACCCTGTGTCTATTTTCTATACATGCACACAAGCACAGAGATGTGCTTGTGAAAACACACACACGCACACACACACACACACACACACACACAAACACACACACACCCCACTATGGTCTCTATCTGGTCCAGCTTCCAGAATGTCTGATTCAGGGAGGATGTGGGCTCACTTGCCTTTCTGATCTCAATTGCTGCTTTCGGGGCAACTGCCCCACCTCCTCTAGCTAGTGAAGTTTTGTTCCTACTGAGACAGTAGAAACCGCATCAATAGAGGCAAGCAAGACATGGGAGTTCCGGGAGACGGGAGGAAGGGAAAAACGACACTGTTCTGCTGTGGTTGGTGTGCCACCAAGGGCTTTGCTAGCGATTACCTGAAAAAAAAAAAAAA